>JBCAUG010284311.1:7797-17859 GCA_038406175.1 Haplosyllis leylae | reverse complement strand
TCCTCAAACTGTTTTGGTCATGCACGATAGCAATGCTGCCGGCTGGTGTGAAGAATAGTCAGCATTATGATTCTCTCAATTTCTTCTCCTATTATTCCTTCTGAAGAGTTCCACTCAAAAACTATAGCAGCCATATTGATACAGAATACTTTCATTTGGGCAACAGTTTGCTGCAGAATGTTAAGTTTAACACCCTATAGGAACATCAGTAATTTCTACTTTTTTCAATGAGATCAGAAAGTTCTGACATGCTTTTTACAATGGTGGCCTATGAGAAATTCTATTTTCAATCATAAATGAATAACCAAAACATTTATCTCAAAAATAATATTGCACAATGATATATCATATAAAGGATATCAGAGCTACGTTTGAACTTTCCAGCATACCTAGGGGTTGGTTCTGATGTTCATAGATTTCTTGCTTGTCATGTAGTGAGGACCCACTTCCTGTTAGAAGATCATGGAATATCAGAGCCATCCCCAGGAATGCTGAAAACTCAATTGTAGCTAGAATGTCCTTTGTATAAAATATAATTGTGCAATAGGGTTTTTGACCCAGATCTCTTCATATGAAACTTAATTAATGGATTTCCAACTTTTAATGGGGGTGGTATTTATGAATGACAACTAAATTTTTATTATGTAGGAAAATAGTGATTGAGTTTTTCTGAAATAAAAATCTACGAGAATCTTGCAGAAAATTCATTCGTTTGGCAACATGTGTTTCCGATATAACTTTTGGTATTTCACAGCATCCCAGCATCCATGTGTTGCATTAAGCATTAGGGGAAAAGTCGGAATTAAACACCAACCAATCAGTGTCCTGCCGAGCTCTTTACCCTATTCACTAAATATGTGAAGGTGTAAAACAACCGATTCAATTGGCCTGTTTACACAAGATTTCGGTGTCCTAATTCAAAAGAAATCTCCCAATGATTAGAAAAAATTTCTAATATTAACTATAATATTTTGTCTGGGGCAGTTCAAGACCTGGAACGATAGCCCTATTTTAGGCTGCAGTCATTTGTGGGAATTTATTTCACAGAATGTCATCATAATGTCATAATGACGTTACGTGCTGGCAACTAGCCAGCCTGTCGTGACTTTTCACGACGTCGTATTTTTTAAATCTTTGAACGGTTGGTCCCAAAGAACTACCTCAATACATAATTATTATTCAGAAAATTAATTAGCATTTCCACCAAACATGAGTAACTACAATAAATTTAACAAAGGAAAGAAGTATTTGGCAGAATGTCAACTTTGGTTTGGTTGACTTTTGGTAATTCCAGTAACATTTCCTGGAACATTTCCAGTAACATCAAATTAAAGAAGGTCGGACAAAGGCAAAAACTTAATTAAAGCGTTTCTTGCCTGGACAAATTCGATTAACTGTAACAGTATCCTTCAATAAAACAAACTTTATATGTTTCCAATCAGAATTTTGCAGAAAGATTCAAATAATAAATTTTCTTGAATTTCTGTTCCATTTCTAAAAAGAAATGATCTTTTTCGGATTCACGTTTACCAGAAAAAGTAAACAAATCAAACATAATTAATGATTAAGAAATTTATACAAGCCAATGTAGGGATATACTTATTTGCTGATAAAGCCACTGCATTGAGGCCAAAGGACCTTATATACAATTTTACAACCACAACAGCAAAATTAATTATACTGATAATGAAACTCTGCGTGAAGCTTTTAGTCCTTATGACAATAAAAAGAGTAGAATAGCCATAGATAAATATTGGCAACGCGTGTTTCCAATTAACTCACTCCAATAAATTATTCATATGATGACCCTAAGAATGTTCATAAATAATCTTCAAAACGACAACTCTATTGTCTGGTGTTTACAAGAAGTAGTTTATTCTAATTTAACAAAAATATCTCTCAAAGAAAGATAAAAACACCATTTATCCAATTGTTGTTAACTGAGAAGGAAGCTTATGTTTTATATTTTCAAATTAAAGGTGCCATTTCACTTAGATTATTCTCTATTTATATGAGTATTAAAAAACAAACTGCGATATATTTTGTATCCCATGCAATGAAATATATCTATATCTTTCTTCTTAATTTGACCGTATTTAGTTTGCACTGAGAAATGATCGTAAAGATTAATAATAGCCAGAAAACTGTATCACTCCAAACCGCTATAGGAAACGAATGAACACTTAACGAAAAATGAGATCAAAAACTGAACAAAGTCAGCAGTGCACATTAATTCTTGAGCTGAAAGGCAATAACTTGTCACCCTTCTCAATCTTGTAATCAATTTTATTCAGCTAATCCAAAAAACCCGGTATGTTTTGGTGAACCAAATTTCAATTTCAATCACAAATAACTTTTGCGATACCGGGGTAATTTGCCTCGTTATCATCAGCAAATGCACACCCCCATTGTATCAAGAATTGTTGTGGGTTTAGTGAATATTAAATGAGCAGTTAACTGGCCTTAGGTCCCGAGGCGTAACTTCCCATAAAAATGTGTGGTATGTAGTCTATTTCTTCCAAGAAATTGACTGCATAGGTGGTATTCAAATTTATTATCAGATGGGCACAAGTCCTTCTTTTTTAAGGGTTTTAATTGGTTCAAAACAAGTTTACTTGGCTTGATAAAACTGTATATCAACCTGACCTGGATTGATAACCTTCTTACTTGTCAAACCAAAAGCACATGGTTTTGGTCACCTGACTAAATGGAGGCCACTGATTGGAGACAGCCATGACATCACCAAAGTCAACAAAAGATGGAGTAGATTTAGGCTTTGCATTCAGTCTGTTATCCATCTGATAATAAAGCAAATAACACCAGTAAAAGTCATCTTTATACATTTTATCAAACCTGAAGGACAGAAATTCAGTGAATTCATGGAACCTGATAAGTCACTGAAGCATGAATTGGGATTAATTTAAATATTGTCTCTGTTACCTGTTCATTCCTGGTATTAAGGTAGAGTGCTGGTTTCTTACACAAGAGATAGCAGGTTCGAATACTCCTTTTTGTAAATGATTTTCTTCACATTCTGTAGATTCTTCAAAATTAATTTAGGGAAAACTCGAGTACCTTATTGAAAGGTGAGCAGAAATTAGTTAACTTCTAGAATAAGCTAACGTCTATACTGACCAATGTCTATTTTAATGGAACCAGAATTTAACTGAGTCAACGTAGATCTAGATTGTTTAAAATCACCAAAGTAGAGATGCCAAAATGAGTGGTCCTGCCTCCTGGGTGAGATTCCCCAGATACTGCAAATCATCACAACATTCTCTGAAGAGTAATAAAAAATTATCAACAGTAGGAACCAACTTGAGTTATTTGGCCATTGGTATGGAAGGGCAGTACCAGACATTCTTTGAAAAATTCATTAAGGTTTTACTGATACCCTGTAGTTTCTACCCACAGATACAGAGCTGATTTTAACTGAATGTCTCCAGGAAATGAGACTGACTGTACCTTTTTCTAGTATTGCAGCTATGAACAGTGAAATTAAATGCACCAGTGGATTGATTTGATCTGCCAAAGAACTTGTATATTTTTTGGAAATACCTTTAAAAATAAGGCAAGTCATTAAAAGGAGTATTTTGTAAGACGTTCTTCAATTTGAAAAATGATTAAATTTTGATGGACAATTTTTACAGTTCATTTTCAACATTTTGAATGCAACAAACCTCCCAGCTCCATAATGAGAAGCTGCTGTCAGACATATTTACTATGCATACCTCAACACAGATATTATTTTTTATTTCGCAGTTTTATTCTCAGTTAAGGAAACACGAAGGATAGTATTTTGTAACTCTTCGCGAAATGTATGATATTATTTTGGTGAATAACCTGAATAATTTGAAATGTTAAATTCATTTCAGTGTTCAAATCAAAATAATTCGTCTAAATCGATTGTGGAGGGACTGTTGATTTTGCCACAGTTTTGCAGTCTCACCCTTTTCATAGTCATTGCCTTTCGGAGAACTTTTATCAACAAAAACCAGGATCGTGTTAACTTGTGACAGGGAAGCTCTCTGTTAATCCCAACCCTGTCCATTGCTAAATTTGGTTTATGCTCAATTAAAAGTCTGATAAAGGCTGGCTTGTTCCTTAAGTAGAGAAACAGTTGCCTTTCATCTGTTATCAAATTATTCGTCTAATTACCAGCAGGTCTGATCTTTTTCAAAGCTTTCCAGATAGATCTTTCAACTCTGCAGAAGGTATTCATACCTTCGCAGAATTTCTTTACATCATTTTTCTTTTTGTATTTCCTCATAATTTTCATGAATGCAAGAACAGACCAAAGACAATTTTATGAATTTTAAATGTTTTTGAACAGAGTTTCCAAATTTAGCTACCAACTAGTGTTCATGACATTATGCACAGCAACAACCTTCTGCCCGCAAATCCACCCACGATGACAATTAATCGGCTTGAGTGCCAGATTTTCTGGTCAGTAACTGAGATCACTACTGATACATGCCGGACATTAGAAATGGAAAACCTAATTGAACTGTCCAATTTAAAAAGAGAGACCGAAACGAACAGAAGGTGACAACAGACAGAACGAGACTGTTAATTATATTGTGCTCTTTTATCGGGATTACCAAAATAATATTTTTCTTCCTAGGAAATGTTTGGCGTATGATGTAAGTCTTAAATATCCTAATTGGTACATGGAACAAATTTGTAAGAGGAGAAAATGCACTAAATAGACGACTTTTCTCAGGATATTTTTACGTCTTTAGAAAGACTTTTGATTACTTTCTCCCACCTCTTCCGATCACAGTTCAAAAATGTCAGTTCTCACGTTTCTACGTGTCATCGAACAAGGACAGTTTCCAGGTTTGGGAGATCAGAATATTCTGACAGAACTAGTTCAGTCGTTGGCCTCCGATCAATTTACGACTGTTTTCGCACGAGACGGTCAAGGATCCGGTATCGTAGGACATTGATTTTGTTCCCATACACGTGGCTGGTGGTAAATGTGCCCTTCAATCTGCATCAATGGAGAGCGACAAAATGTCCATTCACTTCCCCTTCCTGTCTTGTTTGCTGTTTGCGGATTATACACTGTAGTCATGAAGCAGATTGAAGTTAAGTGTCATTCAGTGTTTTTTTGCCATGTTCTCGTTTGCACGTCACACCTTTAGTGTTGGAGGTAATGTAATTAGTTACCATTACATCAGTTTGTAATTGAGTCAGGTCTGTTTTCACTCTTCTCCCTTTTTTGGCTCAATAGTAGATTGCAGGGACCCGAAGATACAAGGGACGACAGCAATAAATGTGCTGAAGAAAAGTGGTTTTAGAAATGACGGCAAAACAAATCGATCAACGCCAGGTTTGCGACAGGCAATTTAAGATAGCTATAAATTTTGCTAATCTTTGATGCAATAAATTTATGACTTCTTACGTAAACATTCCACATTAAATCGATGACTAGAATACTTGTTACAAATTCTATGGGTGAATCGAACATTTAATTGTCTTCTTTGGCACCACACCAATAACTAATTCCAAATGTGTATTCTTCTGCTAATCCATTGTGAGGACACACAGAGGTGTCCAGTGTTGGCATTGGCGGATCCAAGGGAGCCCCAGGGACGTGTACACCCCCTGGGTCCAATTTTTTTTTCATTTTTAGCAAACCTTTAAGTTTGGCACCCCCTCCCCTGGGAAATCCTAGATCTACCACTGGTTGGAGGTCATGGCTGTAGGTAATGATCGGGATGTGGATGACTTAGTGGGCCAATACAAGACTGACCCTGATGATTGGTGTTTAGGGTTGGAGGTTACTCTGTGTATTGCGCATGCTCAAGTCATATTCCTCCAGGAGACTGCCATATTTCAGGTTTTGAGCACCAGGACCAGTTAAATGCAGCCTACAAATTTTGTATAATTGAAACCGTGGTAACATGGCGGAGAGCCTAGTCACATAATTGCGAGCTCTTCGACACCTCCTTTCAAATGGAGTTATAATATACATATACTCACCTGGGAATGTATTGATTTAGGACATAAGGGTATGCAGGAGGTAATAATAAATAAGTTAGACGCAGAAAGCATCTTAGGACGGAAATTTACCCTTTTTTCGAGCGAGGTGAGCGATATTTGGATAACCCTCTTTGTTAACGACATTCTCTCCACGAGACACTTCAAAGCTTCAAACCTTCAAAGTGATATCTGTTATATTAACTATCCAACCATGAATACTTAAAGTAGCACATGGAACTTCAAAGCCAACTTTCAATCGAGTATCATCATTAAAGGAGCATCTGATTGTGATATACATGACCTGTAAAGTGTTAAGTGGTGAAACAGCATTAACAGCATTCGCACATTGTAAAGTCTGTAAAGCATTTAATACCCATCAGTTCCTTTGAAGAAGTTTTAAGTGTAATCTGGAACACTATAAAAAGATGTCTGTCACAACGGCATGCCCATACGAGTTAAGACACCGTCATACATCTTCTTGTGATACTGACAACATTGCAACGCAGGATACTATATTAGCAACAGAAGTCACATCGGCACCTACTCCACAAGTACAACAGGAGAAACAGCAACAGCAGCAAAAACATCATCCGGAGGTACAGCACTCTCTAGACTCTATACCAGAGGAACTTTCCTCTGTCCCTGCCGAAGTGCCTACTTCGTTAGTCCCCTCGGCTATACAGGCAGATAAGCCCCAGGTGCAGGAATTACAAGAAATACCAGTAATAAAGATGGTGGATTTTGAGCAGGTGGATGTCAACGATAAACTTAACCTATTAATGGCTGCTATCAATAAAATTAACACTAACTTTCATCATAAATTTGAATCTTTACGCAAACAATTGAGTGATAGCACATCCCAAGCAAATACTAGGATGGAACAGATCGAAACAATAGAACAAGAATTAGCTGCTAGAATCGAAGGTGTGGAAGAGATTCTTCCCAAAGTATCACATCTACAGACGAGAACCGAGACTGCGGAACAAAAGTTACTGAGCCTGCAGGATGATGTCACTATGCTCAAAGGATTAGTGCAGGTTCAGGACAAAAAACTGACATCTCATGACAATAAGATAATGAACCTCACAGCTAGAAGCATGGCAAACAATATACTAATTACTGGGCTCGATTGTGACTAGGAGAAAGAGGATTGCAAGGGGAATGTGTTACAATTCTTGAGAGAAATGCTTAAATTAACAGTGTCAAATGAGGAAGTGGAAGTAGCTCACAGGTTGGGGACCAGAGTAGGACCCAAACCTCAAACAATGGTGGTGCCATGTCAATTTGCCTTATGAGACAGGATTTTTCAATACACGCACAATCTCAAAGATTTGCGTAATCAGCAAGGAGACTCCTATTTTGTCAACCCTCAGATTCCAGAGCCTCTCCTGTCTGAAAAGAGAGAGCAAGAAGACAGGTACAGGTCGATTAGGAGGTCAAATGCACTTATCCCCGAAGAAGAAAAACATAATCGTGTACCAGTACAAATAAAGAACAAAATACTGTACATAAATAAAATTCCACAGAAGCATCACGTTTACCCACCTACAGTTCAAGACATCCTAAATGTGGATAAGGAGAAACAGTGCAAATTGAATGGAATTAACCTTACTGAATCTAAGATAGTGGAAGAAAAGAAGAGTCAGTTCAGGGGCCTAGCAGTCCGGGTTAGAAGTAGTGAAGATGTCAGGCTAGCTTACCTTAGAGCCCGACAAATGTTTCCAGAAGCTGATCACATAATGATGGGTTATGCAGTAAAAAACCATACAGGTCATCATGATCACGGAGAGTATGGGGCATCCAGGAGGCTTCTCCAATTATTGCTCAACAGAGGAATGAATAATACAGCGGTGTTTGTGGTTCGTGAGTTTGGTGGCATTCACCTTGGACAACGTCGTTTTCTGCTGATTGAAAAGGTTGCCCAGGAAGCCCTGAATAATCTACAAGGATCACCATGAAGATGTGAACTATGTCCTTTCTGTGACTTTCACAGGCTCACAATATTGCTGTTTAGTAGGTTAAATTAAATGATATGAGCCTAAAGCTAGCACAGAGCAGTCATAATAGGACTGCAAATTTATGACAGTAAATAAGTAAATAAGTACATATGAAGTCTTTGGAAAACAAATATGATTAAAATAGAATGTATCAGAGAGTGTATAGTTTTTATAACAAGTGAAGGAGGATCGATGTGGTTTTCTTCAATTATATAATACGTACTATCGGGTATGTATGTCTTTCATATCTCATTGTGGATTAGGTTCGAGTTAACATTGTGTGATAGTTTAGTGACTTTCTTTATCAGCCTATATTTTAATATTTCCATCTTCTCTTTTCCTTTTATTTTTCCCCCCTTCCCCCCACAAAATAGTAAAAAA
Organism: Haplosyllis leylae; assembly: GCA_038406175.1. Taxonomy (NCBI): domain Eukaryota; kingdom Metazoa; phylum Annelida; class Polychaeta; order Phyllodocida; family Syllidae; genus Haplosyllis; species Haplosyllis leylae. The sequence continues at coordinate 9,493 of JBCAUG010284311.1, read as the reverse complement.
ATTGCATTTGGTACAAGGAAGGTGAATTTGTTCATGCAATTGCATCCCCATGGATAAAATTAGGTTCGTTACATGCAATGTTAGGGGCTTGCAAAATAACGTTAAATGAAGAGAAATATTTCACTATTTTCATATTCATAAATATGACATCATATTAGTTCAGGAATCTCACTCAACAGATAAAACTGCTAGCCGATGGTCGGCAGAATGGGGCACGAAAATTCGATTTGCACACTGCACCTCATCGAAGGCAGGTGTGGCTATAATGTACAGGAAGGGCATTGATATACAAACCCATAATGTAATTAGTGACCCGGATGGATGCTTCTTAATTTTGTATACTACTATCAATTCCAATAAGATTCTAATTGCAAACCTGTATGCACCAAATAGGGATTTACTGGCATATTTTGAAAAAGTCTTTACAGAGATTGAGAGGTTTTCACCAGACTATGTCTGGCTAGGCGGTGATTTTAATTTAGCATTGGATCCAGTGGTAGATAGAAAAAATTCTACATCTAACAATAATAAGTCGGCCTCTTGGCTCAATAATTACATGGATAACAAACAGTACATAGATGTATGGAGGTTTTTTCACGAGGAAAAGTATGAATTTACCTGGTCCAAAGACCACATGCAAACAGCTAGCAGAATCGATTATGTAATTATGTCCGATTCTGCATTACAATTTGTAGTGAAAGCTGAAATCGAACCGGGTTACAGGTCTGATCATGACTGGGTAGTAGTTGATATTGAATTCAATATTAGTAAAAGAGGACCAGGTTATTGGAAACTAAATACGATGCTCCTAAAAGATAAAGATTATTTGGAGGCAATGAACAAACTGTTAAATATTGAAATAGAAAGCACGGAAAACTGTGCAGAATATGATGAGCAGTTCTCATATAGGAATAGTTGGGAAGTTATTAAACTTACTGCCCATGGTTCCACAATTCAGTTTGCGGCAAGGAGACAAAAATCTTTAAAAAATCAGTTGGCTGCATTACATAAAAAATTGAAAAAGGTCAAAAATGAGAGAATAGATATAGATCAACCACAGTTATTATTGAATAAGGGGGAGCAAATAAGGAAAATTCAGTCAGAAATCGAATCAATTGTCTCAATCAAAATCCAAGGTGCCATTCTACACAGTAGATGCACTTGGGCAATTGAAGGAGAATGTCCACTCAAATATTTTTTAAATTTGGAAAAACAGAACTTTAAATGGAAGACTACCTATAGGCTTCAGAAAGATGACAACTCAATTGTTAACGACTCTAAACAAATTTTAGAAGAGATTCGGATTTTTTATGAAAAATTGTACACTACCAAAGGTAACATAGATTGCACATATATTAATAATCTGACAATTCCCCAGATTATGGAGGAACAAAGACAAAAATGTGATAGACAAATCACAATGGATGAAATTAGTTGTGTGTTGGCACAGTTAAAAAACAATCGCTGCCCAGGAGTAGATGGATTCCCACCAGACTGGTATAAGATCTTTTGGCATAAGATTAAGTATTATCTATTGAAGGTTATCGAAGAGACAATACGGGAAGGTAAATTCCATATGACAGCTCACACCGGAGTATTGTCACTGCTTGAGAAAGTAGGTAAACAAATGATAAGACTGAAAAACTGGCGCCCCCTTACCATGCTTACTGCTGACCAAAAAATCTACTCTAAACTG
>JBCAUG010284200.1:0-17862 GCA_038406175.1 Haplosyllis leylae | reverse complement strand
TACTAGTGTGTAAGCTTTAAACATCTATTATTATTACTATTATTGATCTTTGCCTTCTGATGTTGATTTGGTTTATGAAATTTATGTTGTATTAAGCAGCAAAACTAGAAAGAAGTTTAGAATATTTTCAAAAACAATTTTGTGTAAACTTTATTTAACGCTTTGTACAGATAGAACACTGACAATGATGGGCTTTTGTCTCCATTTTTATCCCACTGCCCTGCTGTTGCTGTTGATTGCCATTTTTACAGCACAGGCACTTTTCATCGATTCTTTTTTCAACAAGGTGGACACAGGTCAAAGTGTCACTAGAAAATTAGAAGCCAGGTTTACTGCCACGACTAACATACACTGCTCCATCATGTAAGAATCTGGTATTTATAAGGACTATATGACTGAATCAATACACCACAACAAAAGACTGTCAAGGACTGTAATGACAAACAAAATGTTACATTTTAAAGTTTGTGTAAACTGTTATAGTGTTTCAATAGCTTTTGGATGGTGTTAAGGGTTCAATGATATTAATTGTCAAACTTTAGACAGAATATTCTTTGCGGGTGTCTAAACACACAGAAATGTGAATCTTACAAGTACAGATGGAGAAATATTTGAAATGGATGTCCACAATTTGATTTATGACAAATGTAAGTCCATTAACCTGTGATGATCTGTGTATACACATCTTGCCATCCATAATAGAACTATATGAAAGTAATGTCTTTACTTCTTTAATGGCAATTGCTTTAATTTTGAGTGAGGTCTACCGTCTGGTGTGACAGAACTTGATGCAGCCTACTACCAGAGTTTTGATACAATGGATGGATTGTCATTTATGGAAGGAACTGAACATATTAACTATGCACCTCTAATGTCAGGACAGGTAACAACAACAAAGGCCTCATCTAGGGGATTTATCTTCATGGAAGTAACCTAAGAGAGGGACTCTACTCTATCAGTCATGGGAGGGACAATTTCAATCGAGTTTTTCTTAAATTAATTTTGAAAAATCCACAGACTCTACAGAATTTGAATGAAACATATTTGCAACAAGAAAGGGTACTCTCCACCATTTAACAGACACATGCACATAACCTCAGGTCATAAAAATGAATATTAAAACATGCTATATGTTGTGTAATGTACCAGTGAGACAGGCACAGGTGACAGAAAGAAAACTTTAATTGATCCCATCTCATACTTCAGTGACTTATCAGATTCCCTGAGTTTGCTTAATTAATTGAATTTCTGTTCCCTTTAGGGAAAACTCAAAAACCATCCGCTTGGAATTTGAGCAGATGGTACCATTAGTTTATTTATCAAATATTTTCCAAGGAAACGTGCAAACTTGTTTCAGGTAAGATATTTCCTTTTGTCAGGTAACAATGCATTAAATTTGAATCATACAAGGAGACAGTGGGTTGATCTTGGGATCCACACAGAGGCTTGTATAACAAGACCAGAGTCCTGTGGTGCAGCCAGTGGTGCAGTCAGTCTCTGGGTAAGGGTGGTTCATTACCCTAAGTGGAGTGGAATTCTAACAACTGAGGAGAATGGAACAGGATTGGTCATGTACTGTGGATCACCTAATTTGAGGTTTGACTTTAAAATGTATTTCCATGTCCTGCCATAATCAATGTGTTGTGTGATACCTGTATTTATCAAAAGAGTTTGTTCCAGATTCAGACTGATTTTACCAAACGGGAATTTTGAAGCATATGCCTCACCACCTTCCGAATGGACCCATGTTGTGCTGAACTACATTGGACCAAATGATGGTGAAGGAATCAGGATATACTATAATGGAACTGAAGTGGCAGATGACTCGATCACCGCGGCAACATGGCGTTTGGCTGGAGACGGTAGGGTTGTTGTTGGAAGACGCCGTACAAACAGGGATGAGAGGTACACCAGTGTACATGTTGATGAACTCGTTTTCTTCGATCACACCTTGTCACATTCTGAAAATATGCAACAATTGAGTTTTCAACTTTTCATACTTACTAAACTTTCTGAATTGTCATAGATTTTTGATAATAATCTACTTCAATCTTTATTCTCTTAAGGTAAGACTTTTATGATCAATGAAACCTTTAGAAACAATATTTTCTTAAATATTTTCATTCAGCGCATTCAATGACAAAAATGATATTATTAAAATAAAAGGATTACTGTACTTGAGCCTGCTATCTCTTGTGTAAGAAACCAGTACACATCCTTAATTGTGATTTGGCTGTGATGACCGACCGTGGTCATTGGCTATTTGCATGTTGGGTCCTGTGGGGCTCTCAACCTCAAGTGTGGCATCGTACATCCCAACAGGACACGTGCTATTAATATGATTTACGTGAATAAAAGTCTGAAATTCAGAACATTCATGCTGATTCAGAAAATGAAAAATAAATGTTAGGTTTATTTAAATAGCTTTATACTCTAACAGAGACAAGATATAACAGTTCATTTGATTTGTTGCTCATTTTGTCTCATTGTTTTGAGCTCAAAGCTCATTTCAATTCTGACACACCAAAAAAGTTCCATACCTTTTGATGATTCTCCAAGTCAATTTGTATGTGTATAAAGGTCTGTTTATACGTAACGACACCATCACCATCACCGTGCCTGTCACTGTCAAGTTTTATAATTGTGCCAATGGTGATGAGAAGAAATGGTCTGGAACCCATTTTGCCTGTCAAACGGCCCATCGCCATTGTGACAATGTAAACTTGATGGTGACAGGAATGGGGTTGATGACGGTGTCGTTATACGTGTAAATAGCCCTTAAATAAGAACCACATTTCAGTAATGATAGTAGATTCAAATATCATTATAAAACTAAACTGCTTGTATCATTAAAATAATTTTATTCTAGATATTGTGTTGCAAACATTTTAAATGGGAATAGAGAATTTGACAATTGCCTTCGCCGTGCTTGACCCTCAAAGGGAATACTCATGTGCCTATGAACATTAGGTCACACAGAGAAAAAAATTGTTTCTTACCCAAATAACAGCCCAGGGTGGGTCAATCTGGTCCTTTCCACCACAAGAGGTGGACCTATCTGAATCCTTAATGGGATACATTCCGTGTGCATCAAAGGATATGAGCCCCCCCCCTCCCAATTGCTAACAGATTAAGAGACAGGACTGAAAACTTTAGCATTCCACGAACTTTTTCCTTTGGTTCTGTGATGGTCAGGGACACTGTACCATTCCACATTTACATGAGAGTCTCTGTCTGGATTTGTCATATTTTTATCGATAACGTGTTCGTTGTAAGTGATAAATATTTATCAGAAAATGTTCCCGTACTCAGCTGGATGATGACAGATTCAGACAATCAATGTTTAAATTTTCTACACATGAAATCGTCGAGCAACTCCACTCAAATGAATTCATTGTCTCCAAGTATTGTGTGTAAATTCTGCTAACTATTATGTATTCGCTGTGGATTTAATAGTGCTTGGGACCCTGCCGATGTATTAGCTTCTCTGAAGGCCGCACTGGATGTGGATCATTTCTCTAGTTTAATTATTTTAAATAAATTTAACCAAACAAGATATGATATTAGCGTGTGAAGTAAATGGTTACAGATTTAACAGTTCTTCTTTAGTTGATTAGAATTAAATTGTGTTTGGTATTCATAGACATGGCGAACATAATTAACCTCATTAAACAAGGGTACATAACACAACTACATAAGTACACTTGTAGACGTCTATAATTTATTGACAACGACATCTGAAGGTACCGAAGATTGTGTACCAGCTTCAGTCAGCAACATATAAGGAAACAATTTCTGAGACGAAGTACAATTGCGATAGTGCAAAATTAGCTGGGCCATTCCGCAAAAATAAAACCGAGATTCTAAAGTAAATTTTCAAATTAGGCAGTTATGTCTGGTTCGATATACTGTCTTTGGATTACATAACTCTTGTGCTGTAAAGTATTGATTTCACAGCAGAATGTCCATAACTCATTTGAGTCTGAGCCTAAAAAGAAATGAATTCTTTACAAAAAAAAATTATGAAAATTTCTTGCTGTTCTTTAGAAAGACAATGACACAAAGTATAATGGCAAAGAATTATCTTCATTAATTTTGTAGTAATATTTACAGACAAGGAACCATGACACAGCAGATAGAATGCCATTCTAAGTAACAAATCATCAGAAATTTAAAAAATATTCAGACAGATCTCTACTTGATTAAATTAAATTAATCACAGGAGCTTTGATTGGCTATTACTGGGGAACGAGGCATGACAGGCAGATGATAGATGCATGTACTGGAGATGGGGAGCTAATTGCTTTAACATGGGTTATGCATTAACCACATTAGGCCAGAAATACACGGTATGCATCTCCAGCTCCTTATTGTCATGCATAGATCTACCTCAACCTGTTACAATCTGGAAAATATGGCAGCATCTTTGTTCTTTGTCAGGGTTGATGTAGGGTTATAATCAGAAAGTCACATCCACATGAAATGGCCACTGTTATTGACAGTAAAGTGGAACCGTGCCCCCAAAATTTATCTTACTCATTATTTTCTCTGACAATGCAATTTATTGTTCAAGAAGCAAACAATTATTCATTGTGCCTCAATCAAAGGATGAGGTCAGTCTAAACATGTTCTTACAATTAAGGTGTGTGTTTGGTAGACGGTACGATCATTTGTCTGAAACGAAATTCCGCTACATCTTAAAATCACAAATTGCCATGTTGTACCATATTTATTCATTGTCATATGTGGTATCACTGATGTCTCAATCATCCACACTTGAATAGTTCCATGAACAGACAGCCACACACATTTGGAGTTTTCCTTTGCTCCTTGTATCGCTAGAAGTGCCATAATTTCACAGTTGATCACTCTGGCACTCCCCGCTGGTAATCTGACAAATCACTTAAACATGAAGAAAGATCAATTTAAACAGCCTCTTTGCCTTTCTTTTTTGCTGTACTTACATCGTACACAAGAGGTTGTGGGTTTATATTTATTACCGAATGAGTTCCCTGATTTTAGTGAGAATTATTCCGGAAAAACTCAGTAGACAGTGCTCTGAACAAGTAATTGGACACACTTGTTTTGATGAGGCAAAGTTTAACCTGCATCGTTTAATATTTAATTCATTACGTGTACATGGGCTTGTCCTGTGAATCTGCACTGTGTCATTGCATTGGGCTTGTCCAACTGGCTGAGAAGCTTTACCGTGATGCAATGAGTATTATCGAGTAAATTCGTTTTTGGGCAGATAAATACTACATATAATTTAATTTGTGGATTATGCATTGCATTTTTAAGTGCATACTGTCTGAACCAAAACACGTATAGTGATTTTAATATTCCAGTTCTAAATACCCACTATATGATGTATTACTAACTCGTAGCAAAATAATTGATCAGTTGAGAAATTTATGCGGAATTTTCTGCAAAGAGCAGCATACATTGTTCCATCACGTAAATACATACCTAAATACCTACTGTCAGTTAGTAGAACAAAAGGTATCATGAGTAGTAGTTATATTATAGTTGAGCTATCTAGACTATCTGATAATTTTTTCAAAAGAAGACAGGACAAATCTTCAATGGTAAAATATAACTTATTTTATTTTAAATTATTATTTTAAATATAACATATTTATTAATCATCCATTTCTTCTTGAGATAAATAGAATTGTTAAAGCAATTTTATATCAGCTCAAAAACATCATGAGTTGTTTTCTGCATCTTGTTTATCCTGTTTATTCTTTTTCTTCATCTGATTTCATCTCATCTGAACTGGTTGCAACTCTACATTTGAAATACATAAATCTTCTTCTGAATAAAATTTGAAAGAAGTAAAGAAAGAGATAATAATTTTTTTTGAGAATTCAATAGTTTGGAAGGTAGAAAGAAATGTTCATTGTCATTACCTGAAACAGAAATCTACCTTATCAGATACAGACCTATTTTGTATATATTATTTGGCAAAAAAACGTAATTGGCCGATATTAAAGAAATTAAAATTGTAATTATTTCTGTCCTCAATAAATATGATCAGAAATTTCAAGATATTTAGTGAGCTGTTAATAATGTTTCCCCTTTGATAAGTATTTGAATTCCCAATGGATTTGTTTTACTCTGGTTATGTATAGATTAGTTGAGCTTTTCCACAGGGTCTTATCAATGTGTTAATTTTTCTTATGTAATTTCAATAGGGAAATCGTGAAAGGTAGTTATTCTGTCACAGCCAAGCACTCGATTGAACCTGGCACAATATTACTAGCGACATGCTTGCTTTGTCATTCAACGATTGTTCTATTGAAATTACACAAGAAAAATCATTACCTAATCTGATATTGGTCTTGAAGGTATGTGGCTCCATTTAATCATCTACAGCAAATAGGCAAAGTAGTATTTGAATAGATTAATGATAGTTGAAGGAGTAAATGTCATGGGAAGTCATAAACCTAAACATGAGACACTTTGGGCCAAAGATCTCTAAGCAATCATCTTGCAAGTTCAATAGTTTGGAAGGTAGAAAGAAATGTTACTAGAACCAGTTATCATCCCCTGAAACAGTAATCTACCTTATCAGATGCAGAGCTATTGTGTACATGAAGTTGACAAAAAATCTTGAAGTGGACAATAGTAAAGAAACTAAAATTGTAAGTCCCCTATAAATACGATCAAATAATTCAAGATATTTAGTGAGTTGTTAAAAATGTTTCCCCTTTGATAAGTACTTGATTTCCCAATGGATTTGCTTCAGTCTGGTGGTGTATCGATTAGTTGAGCTTCTCCACAGGCCTTTATTAATGTATTAATAAAGGGGAATTGTGAAAGATAGTTATTCTGTTGCAACCAAGCACTCGGTTGAACCTGGCACAATATTACGCTTGCTTTGTCATTCTTAAATTTTGCAGCTAAAATTCTGTACCGTATCATTGTATACTAACTGGTGGAAGGGTACGGTCAACAGGTAGGCTCATGGCTAGGGTAGGGCAACAACAGTCCATGATCCAGAGGGAGAGGGGTACAATGATACACGTGGTTGGTAACCACACGGAAAAGTGCATCATGCTTCTGATATCTCTGGGGAATGGCTGATAAGCATTCAACGAAATGTTCGATCCTGAAAGATATCGGGTACTCTAATTTTTTTTCAATACTAATAATTGTATTTTTCAAGCGCTCATCATCAGTAAACTTAAGATGTACTTTGCAATATTGACAGTTCCTCTGTTCTCTGGAAAGGTATAACTCACAGCAATCTACAACTGAATTTGACTTCAGGTAGTAAAAGTGGAAACCACTTATTGCTCAAACAATGAGGACTCTTATCTTTCCAAAGGTGAACAAGGCATTGACCGTGGACCGGACTAGAAGACAGTGGGTTGATCTTGGCATTCACACCGAGGATTGCATGACACGTCCAGAGACCTGTGGTGTAGCAGGTGGCGCCATCAGTTTGTGGGTGAATCTTGGAGAGTGTCCTGACTGGGCTGGAATCATTTCTACCCGTCAAAGCAGAAAAACAGCATCTTTGATCTATTGTAAAGCTGCCGGGGTTAGGTGTGGCTCTATCATTTATTTCTATTATTTATTATTTACTTTAATTGAGAAGGCACTTCTATATTCATGAACAATTTAGATTTACAAACAAATTTTTAATGAATTCACCGCAATATCGGAACTCAGTGAATTTGACAAAAATGTGTGGAGCTAAATACAGCCAAATCAGGTATAAAGTCCCAAAACACCAAAGCTGAAATAGATCTATTAAACTACAGTGTATTCAGGTTTCAGGTCATTGTACAAGATGGACCTCTCCTGGCAACACCCTATAGACCGTCAGGATGGACCCACTTTGTACTAAACTACATCGTACCGAACGATGGTGATGGGATACGGATCTTCTATGATGGAGTTGAAGTGGCAGGTGACACTACCAAGGCTACCAATAGCTTTCCGAGTGGGGATGGTAGAGTTGTGATTGGCCGACACTTCGTCACTAAAGATGGGAACTACGCGAGTGTCCAGGTTGATGAACTGCTGTTCTTTAATAGTAGCCTAAGCTTGGCTGACATTCAGGCGATATTTAATGCAGTGTAAAAGTTAACCAAAAAAGACACAATTTTACATCTCAGAACAGAATAAAAATGGTTCAAATACAAGTCGCACTGTCAAGATAACTCAAAGACACATTTAAAATTATATGCCGTCTTTAGTTTCAGTAAAAAACTGAAAAGAAATTAAGAGAGAATTTGTTTTCTAATTTAGTACTAATTCAACACTGAGATTTACAAATGACTGAGGATTGTGTTGCTGTATGTGCTTGGCAACATGTGTGTGAGAGGGTACCCACAATTGCGAATATCTGTTAGATACCCCTTTTTCTGAGTTCCACCCCTCCTCCAGCAAGTAAATTTCAGCAAATTTGGGCCCAGGTCCTGTAACTTATTTCATTCAAGGTCCTTGGACCTTTAGGAACTAAGCAGATCCATTTGGGAACAAATGTATATTCCTTCACGAAACTCATGATATTGGCTGTTTTGCAGAGAAGGAGATTATTTATTTGATACTGTGAGTGAAGAATACATTTCAATCAAGTTTTAAATAGATCTAACTTGTTCTTACAAACATATACTGCCATAATCTGATATCATTTTGTCAGTTTAAATCTATATTATAATCGTATTGGTTTCAAGAAGAGTAACTCTAGAGCCACGTTGAAAAATACCAACTAGCAGCTTCTATGTAGATTTTATTAGGAGGTCCTACAACACAACACAACAATTTCAGTAAAATTAAGGCTTACTTCTAAGTACATCACGATAGCCTTTGGAGTAATAACAGGTTACATAAATAGGTGGGCTATGAGCCCACAACGCTTCTGGATTATGGAAGAGTGTCTAAAACATTCAAAATGCTGAAATAAACCCTCTGAGATATCTTCTATTGAGTGTAGGAAGAGGGTTTCACAGGTCACTACATACTCACTCATACCTTATGTAACAAGTTGAAGTAGATCCATACATAGTAACAAGGAGCTAGAGGTGCATTACATGCATTTCTGGACCAATGTGGTTAGTATGTGCAACCTTTCAAAGCAATTAGCTCCCCAGGCTCTTGCATGCCCTTGTCATGTCTCTATCATGTGCTGATCATGTGCCTGTTATGCATAGCTCCCCCATGTCAGCCAATCATAGCAAAGGCAGCACATGCACATTCCTGGTAGCCAATCCGGACCATCACATGATCTTTCCAGCCAATGGCAGTGTGACATATAAGACTGTATTCCTACTCAGCACACTGCAAGTCTAGACAATTACCCACTGGTGTAATTTAGATGAGGTTAGTGCCAATTGAAAACAGTGTACCCTCCTACCTGTAATAACCACAACCTGCACTAAATGTGTACTTGTATAGCTCCCCTTGGCGACCTTGGGACTACTTTGTGTGGTGGCATTGATACACTGGTGGTTAGGTAGTAGGTATAAAAGGCAAGTGTACCCTATGAAAGTAGGACCTCTATAAAAAACCATCAGACTGTTAAGTTCCAATAGCAAACAGCAGGAACTTTTCAGGTATTAAGATAAGCTAAGCCTAGCTTCCTGCCCTGGATCTTCCAAGTTGCATGTTTGCACCATTTGAGCAATTTAGACACCTTACAGATTTCAAAGGCAAGGGGAGTTAACTAGCCCCCCTTGCACAACCTGGTACTTAAATCTACTTAAATATCATTCTAAAATGTCTGTAAAGAACTGTACAAGTAAATGTAAGGAGTTAACTGTGTATTGCATTCAGAGCTTGTATTTATGATTGTTCTTGTATTGCAGAGTTTCTTAGCTGTATCACTGTGCCAGTGCATCAAGTCATGTGCAACTGTATCTTTTGTGTGTACCAACAAATTTAGTGTATAGCCCCCTGTTACAGTGTGTTCCAACATTTCTGTCTGTATAAGACTCTTTCTGATGGAGATTTGCTGCATTGCAAGTGCTAGCTCCCCAGTGAGTGTGAACTGTTTCCTGTTGCAGGTGCATTTTTCATGCAACCAGTCTTACTAGCAACAATAAGGACTGTACATAAGCTTAGTGTTCATATTCTTCATCTATGAAGGTACTGGAGCTCCCCACAACTTTAAGCCCCCTGCCCAGTGATACACACTCCTTCCTCACAACTAGGTCCAGTGCATGAATTAACAGCCATGAACAACTGCTGTCACCCCCTGAAATGCAAAGGCTCTTGCTCTGACTGCTGACCACGAGGAGCTAAGTTTTAAACTGGTACTTAGAAAACTCCTCAAAGTAATAGTTGGTGACACTTAGCACTTGCTCTCTTTGTCTAATGGATCATGCAGAGGGGCCTCATTGGTCCCTTAAACTAATGTATGTGACAGGGCCATGCTGATTGGATAAACCAGGAGGGGTTCACTTTGTCTGATTCAAATGATACTCTATTTTAATAGTTATCTTAAAATGAAATACAGCCACTTAGACATTGTCATTTCTGCAATAACTTATAATAGCTATTTTGGCATTAACTTCGTAGTCAAAATTTAATATGGTAAATATTCACTTCATGTTTTTTAAAAAAAAGAAATGACTCGTTCGTACTACATCAACAATGAAAGAACTATATTTCACCGTGCAGGAAGAGCATCCATTTCTGACTGTTTTCAATAGTGCCAGTCAATTCTGATTTGAGTAGTTATCTGGAAGCATTGGACTAAATTGAGATCATTTGTGGAGAAATTGATAGTGCAGAAATATACTTCATAATGGATAGATCCAAATTACTTTTTAAATTTTTACAATTTGTCTGATGATGTCTGCGATATTCACATATTTTCCAACAGGAAGTAAACAAAACGTTAAAAATGGTAAAAATCTCATGTTACTTGTTTACTTCCTACAGGTAAATCTGTGAATATCTGAGCCATCCCCAGATATACTGTAAAAACTAAACCAGATCTATCAATTATGAAGTTCTGCAATATTGACTTCTTAACCTTTATGCTGCCGACCATATTTTGTGAATTTTTTGTGCCTTGTGTAACAAAAATGACCCTACCTCACTTTATCCATGTGCTGCCTGGTGTAAGAAAAGTGTATGACACAAACGTTACACAAAATGTACCAAAATGTAGGCCAACAACATCCAGGCATTCTGATGACCTAAAATTTGAGGGGTACAGTTGGGATCCAAATAGCATCCAAAGAGGGTGTCTGTCAGCAGTTTCTGTGATCCCAAAAGCATGCACATGTTTGAGAAGTAACTTCCAAAAATTGTGGCATTTACTGGAATGTTTGCCAAAATCACAATATTTACACTTGGCAGCATAAGGGTTAATAATTCTCTTCAATTGTCCTCTGTTCTTTCCAAATATTTATTTCTCATAGGCCACTATTGTAAAGGCAAATCAGAATTGGATATTCTTCCTCCAGTGTCTTTGCACTTTTCATCTTTTGCTTGACACCCACTTTTAAAATTGTCATTGAAGTCACATTAGGTGCAGAACTCATTTACTGTTACCTTCACAATGTGAACAGACTTTAAATTTGCAGTTACAGAGAAACTATGCAACATGATGTTTCTCTGTATATCTATAAATTAAATTAATGTTTATGCTGTGAAAATGCTACTAATGCTGGAAATTCTGAAAATTATAAACGCTTCTATGGTTTACTTTCGAAACCATTATCAGGTGAGCTAAAAACATTTAAGAATCATCTCAAGGATTTTGTTTTGTGTACACATAAACACTGTCCTGCACTGACAGAGGTTAAGTGGGTCCTTTCTCCCAGACGAAGTGATTATGAACAGAGTCGCTTGAACATTTGGCAACAGAGTTGCTTGAACATTTGTGAACAGACTTGCTTGAACATTTGTGGACAGAGTTGCTTGAACTTTTGTGAACAGAGTTGCTTGAACATTTGTGAACAGACTTGCTTGAACATTTGTAAACAGAGTTGCTTGAACATTTGCTTGAACATTTGTGAACAGAGTTGCTTGAACATTTGTGAACAGACTTGCTTGAACATTTGTGAAAGATAAACTATTTGACAGATTCTGCCAGATCTGGCAGATCTATATCTTAGTTTTAACTCTAAAAATCCAGTAATTTGTATCAATTCTACCAGAGGTCAGTCAACTTTATGCTCTTCAGTTGTAATTTTTATATCTGTAATAATTTGGAAAAAAATAAATTTATGTCTACCAGATCTGGCAGAATCTGCCAAATCACCTATCGCGAAAAACTAAATTGAATTCAGTGAAAGTCATTTGGAGAAAACTCCAACAGTTTATCAAATGGCAAAATTGACATTTTCGAAGAAAGGATTCATACATCATTCGTTCAAAACCTGTCTTGGTATTACTATTAGGTGCCGAAAATGTACAATCAATTTTTTTTCAAAATGGGGACGTTTTCATCTAATTGGATGAATTTAACGAATTGGACAGATTTTTGTCCAATCCATCTAATTAGAGAAGACTTTTGAAAAATCACGGATAAGATGTTTTATTCCCTATTTGCACAAGTATTAGTGATCAGTAGACATGTTGTTCCCCATTTTCCTACATTTTATCACATCATCTTTCTGGACCTTTTTTTCATTGATTTTCAATGTTTTGTTGTAACTTATAAATATTTTAATCAACACGCTGTTCTCTGCACGTTGGGTGAGAACATATTCATAGAAAGAAATCGATCTTCAGTCGAGTGAGGAAATGTTGAGCTGGTTACAAATAATCGAGTTTTCCCTAAATGGTTTCACAGAATTCAGCGAATTCAGTGACAAAAATAAAATTATTTTAAAAAGATTGCTGTGCTTGAACCCACTCTCTCCTGTGGAAGAGACAGAGACTCTGCCACTCTGACACAGAGACACAGCTAGCAGAGAAGACAGTTAAATTGATCCTAATTCATGCTCTAGTGATTTCTGAAATTCTCTGAATTCGATGAATTCAGTGAAGTCAATGAATGTTGTGCTCCATTTAGGGAAATCCCCAATGAACAGAGGTTGAGACATTTTCTGGAACGGATTGATTAAGATGCAATTGATTCTTGACTAAGGTGCGTGTGCTCTAATCACATTATCCTGACACCACTTAATTGTTATTGGCACAAATATACCCTACCTTATCTAAGTACTTTTGTACTTGATTTAACCATCAAGTGATAGACTCATATATTTATCTTCAGCACAACATACATTCTGTAAAAGTCTACAGACTGTCACATTTTTGTGTGCAATGAATTCGATCCAAAATAATAAATATATTGATGATTACATTGTGTTACTATCAAATAACTTCTCTGAAGCAGCACTAGATACTGCGGCCAATAAATAAGCCCTTTCTTTACCTATCAATATCTGTTTAGTTTTCTCTATATTTTACTCAAGTCATGATGTGCATTATGAGATGGAAAGTGTCAGTTCAGCTTGGGAACATTCGCCTAGAAGAATAAAAGCTCACAATAGTAATTCAGTAATTGAAAGTTTACAACCAACAGGGACCCACATGTGCATTTCAATTCATTTAATGTTTTCATTTTGTTCATGTATAATTTGGTGACAAAGAATTTGTCCTTCAGAAAACGTTAAATGAAAACTGGATTTTGAAAATTATTTATACATACAAAAATATACATCGTTTTAATTGTCGACTAATGATGTAAGTATTTTCAAAATATTTGAGAGAAAAACTTCTTTTTAATTTTTCTTAGAGGAGTCAAGTCCTTTTTTGTCAGGCCACTGATACCCCTGTTTTGGACTTCTGGTGACGTCTACCCTGGGTTTCAAAGCCAGGGTGGATGTCGTGCTTGCACGCTTTCTTGCCTGCGAACAATGATTCCTCAGATTCACCTCTGGTGTGACACCAGTGAACCTCTTGATGTCCACCATGGCAGCCAGTTGCACACCCTAGAAGCGATAGGGTTCGAATGAGAGAACTCCCGCACACTAAGCAGACACGCTATTCACTCGGCCACCCCAACCGGAGGGAAAAAACTAATGTAACCAATAGTAAAGAAATTATTATTGTAACTTTCTCAAATCCCCGAGAAATATCATCAGAGAATTCAAGATAGTGAGTTTTCAAAATGGTTCAGCATTGTTTAGTTGCCCTTATTTCCCAGTGGATTTCCTTTAATCCATGTATAGATTATGTAATTTTTTCCACGGGGCCCTTAATTAATATGTTGATTTTTCTCGTCTAATTTCAATTGAACAATCGTTAAAGGTAGTTATTCTGTCATATTCAATTGAACCTGGGACAATATTACTATCTAACTATTGAATTATTCACTTAAAATTCCGTATTGATTGGCCAGTACTCTTCCACAGTTATCTTTTAATTTAATTTTATTCAAGTCTTATTTCAAAGCAAACAAAAGCAAGAACGTCCTCGCATTGGCAGTGAAGCACAATAGTACAAAATTACAACATACTAAGTCTGGATTTGTATCATCATCATCATCATCATCATCATATGCGTGTGTGTGTGGGTGTGTGTGTGTGTGTGTGTGTGTGTTGAATGTGTGGTTTCCAAGTGATTCTGTTTCTTGTTTTCAAAGAATCGTGGTTGGACAGTAATGACACTAAAGAAAATGGAGTTACATCTACAGCTTCTATCGACTCTGATCATCATTTGTGGCACATGGGCCTTCATTATACCTGATAAATTCAGGAAGGTGGAAAAGTGTGAGACCATCATAGGAAAAATAAGAGCTGAACTAACCACTAGATCTAAGATACAATGCGCAGATAGGTTTGTCGCCTCAAAATAAAGATTTTTCTAATGGAATGGAGAACTGGATGATCAGTAATAATATGTTAAAGTCCTATCTCTCATTGTACAGTGTAATAAAGAGGAAATTCATTCTAGGTGTCTGAGTACACAGAAATGTGGAGCGTATAAATACAATGAAACAGGAAAAGGAAACTGTCTTCTGACTAAGAGGAATTCTACGGCTGAAGAAGGACAGATATTTGAAACGGAAAGGAACGGTATCATCTATCAGAAAGGTGAATAAATACGTGATAGTTTCTCCACAGTCGATTTTATTGGATTATGGAACATGCAGAGGAGAACATGGAGGTCGAGGTTTCTATTAAATGTATTAATTAAGGAAAAAATGGTGTCAATATAGTGTTTAGAAAAATGCAATATCGTTTTCAGAATACAAACTTTAAAAGCACGCTTTTACTTGATCAAGACTCTGGACGAATATGGACTCCACCCTCTGGATGGACAGGACCTAATGCTGCCATCTACAGGAGTTTTGACAACACTATGGGGATGGTATTGATAGAAGGAACTAAACCGAGGACTTATATCCCACTCATCCGTGGACAGGTATGTTACAAAGTACATTTTATTTCATCTGTTACCTGATGCATCTCTTATCTGTGCTCTAATGTTTCAAGGAATCGAGTTTTTCATTATAAGATAATATTTACATTTTAAGCCTGAATTAGCATGAATAACTTCAAAATGTTTTAAAAAGTTGCCTCCAGTGGGATTTGAACTCACAACACTGACAATCACTGGATCTAAGGTTGAATGCTTATCCAAATAGGCCAGAGAGGCATGTGCTACTTGGCAGACCCTAAACTGAAGTTTGTTTCATGCACCATTTCACATTTGAAAAATCATTGAAGCATGCCTGATGTAAAGTCTGTCTTAAAATGTGAAATTTGATCTTATTGTGAAAAACTCGAATGGTTAGGTTGGTACAAATAAAAAATGAGCACCTACATGACCACATTCAAACAAACTTATCAGCAAGTACACAGCTTGTACTTCACAGCTGATTTCTATCATTCCAAAGGTGAATTGCGCATTGAATTTGGATCGCAAAAAGAAACAGTGGGTTGATCTTGGGATCCACACTGAAGCCTGCATGACCCGACCAGAACCCTGTAGGGAAGCAGGTGGTGCCATCAGTCTGTGGGCGAATCTGGTTGACTGTCCTGGTAATTCTGGAATTCTGTCCACACGTGAATCTGGCAAAACATCATCAGCAATTTATTGCACCTCTTCTGGCATGAGGTATGGCTTATGCATACTTTTAGGCAAACTTTATATATTTGTATTCAGGGTTGGCACAAATTAAGCATCCAACTAAATTTAAATAAAAATATTTTCCATAATCATCTCACCAATACCATATAATACAGTTTCTTTAAATGGTTATAAGGAATCCAGGTCTGAATTTGACCTAGAAATGATAACAAAAATAAGAAAACTGCAGGACTCAATGCAATATTCTATTATTTGTTTTCCAGATTTAATTTAGAGACAGTAAAACAAATTGTCATTAAATTCATTGAATCTCATTAATCAAAATTTAGAGATCATGTCTCTTACCCTTTTGTTGGTTACTATTTCACACAAAATGTCATCGGACAGAATCTCTTCTCATTAAATTCAAGTTGAACTGTTTTCGAAGCAAGGTATTTCAAATGCCAATACCATGTGTTATATTCCAGGGTCCAAGTCAATCTGCACCATGGAATTTTTATTGCATATCCCCCCCCCCCGACCCACCGGATGGACCCAGGTTACCGTAAACTTCATTGGACAAAACGATGGTGATGGAATCATGATCTTCTATGATGGAGCAGAAGTGGCAAGTGACACTAGCAACACCACAAAGTCACTGTCTGCTTCAAGTGGGAAAATTATTGTTTGAAAATGCCTCATAGACAGAGACTACGCCTACGCCAGTGTGCAGGTCGACGAATTGATCTTCTTCAACAGGGCCTTGACAAAAGATGAAGTGGAAACAATGTATAACTCAATTTAAATAGATAGTCAAATTTTTCATTAATGCTTAGATGATTCAGAGGATCACAATTGATTATTAGTGAGACATTTTACTCCAGTTTTTAATTATGAGGATGAATTCTGTAGAATTCTATGGAATTCTATAGAATGTGACAAATCACTGAAGCATGAAATGGGATCCATTTGAATGTTCTCTCTGTTTTAATGTTGTGGCTTTTCTTGTAACCTAGGAGAGAGGTTTGTTGGTATAATTTTTATGTTTACTGACCGAGGTTATGCTCCTCAGCCTTGCAAAATTTGCGTTCAGGTAGGGTGATGCCTACTATGATAAACATGTGTATGGAAGGTACGTAGTGTAGTATCAAATAAATTTACCTGGACCTAAAGTGGTTATTCTAGACTATAAACTGGTGTGCTACTTGAGCTGCAACTTTGAGAAAATAAAACTTCCTTTGTCTTTCTTATACCTCAAAAGGGGCAGACCAGATTTGGTGCCGTGTTTTACATGTATTAAATTCTTAATAGGATGCTCACCTTGTGTGATGGTTTCTTACACTGCTATTTTGCATTGGACGTTCTCTCCTGTTGTGCACTTTGGTCGGGGGGGTGGTCTAAGAATTGGCGTGGTGGGGTAATGGGACCTTTTACAACTTGCAAATTAATTTTGGGTGTGGGGGATATGTGTGGGGGTGACTGTTTTAAATTTTGTGGCTAGGGTGTGTATATTGACTGAGTGGTGTAATTTTGAAATTTGGTAACATGTTCGAGAATTTAGGTGCGTACTGTGTACAGTGCGTACCTATTTGGAGACCTGGTGTGGGTTTTAAGATTTTGCTTGTCTTTTGTTTTGCAAGGTAATCTACGTGTTGGGTCGCTCGAGTCGTCCTGTGGTCTAGAGTACATGTATTAACGGGGTGTTGTCTTTTTACGTTAATTACTAGGCGGCGAACTTGGCGACTGGTCGCTCAAGTCGTCGTACGGTTTGGCACTGCTTTACATTGGCTTTATACTTTAATGTGAGTGGAGTTACACACAATAACTTTTGTTGGGGCGATTCCTGCGACTGGTCGTCCAAATCGCCGT
>JBCAUG010284089.1:0-17866 GCA_038406175.1 Haplosyllis leylae | reverse complement strand
AAAGGTAAACAACAATTGGCACCATTACAACCCTATCATGCCAGTGCACCCATGGAACTAGTGCACATGGACTACCTTACCATTGAACATGGAAAGCCAGGTCAAGATGTAAATATCCTCATCATCACTGATCACTATTCCAGATTTGCACAAGCAATTAAAGGATCATTTTATTTTAATAAAATGGGTTTTACTCGAAGCTCCAATTGCGGCGGCCTTATTTGCCTGGCCTATTTGTGGCTCACGTGCGGTGACGTCACTTTCGGTTTTATTCTCTGACATGGAAACAACAAACAAAATTTGAAAAAATCATTATCGATTAATTTGAGCTAATATGCCAAATAGAAATAAACATAAATCACCTAAGGGTGAAGGTAAAGCTGTAGCGAAGGGGCACAGCCAAATTAAGACTCGTAAAAGAGCAAATCATGAACGGAAAATGAAAGACAATGATACAGCGTCTAAGCATCCAAGTTCACAGTTGCCATTGTCACCAAAAAGTAAACAAAGGAAAATAACTCAAAAATCACCAAAGGTCAGGCGAGTATTAGAGTCTGAGTTTGAGATAACATCCAGTAATAATAATGCTAAACCAATGGGTGGCAAAGGAAAAGATAAAACAGAAAAGTTTGTGGCTAAAGAAAAATCCAGTCACGGAACAGTTGCTAGATCTAGTGAGACTGGCAAGCGTAATGCAGACTGTGATCTAGACCTATGCATAGACCATGTTAACACTAATATTGAGCATGATGGAGTCTTGCTGTCAGTTGACACAGACGATGAGCAATTTTTGGATGAAGATTTGGATTCAGTAATTGAATTGATTAATCCTGTTCAAAATAGTTCCAGGCAAGTTCAGCAAGGTCAGCTATATGAAGCAACCCCTGGTGGATCTATGCAAGATGAATGGGTTCGTGAACATGGTAACAGGCCAAACAATGTAAACAATTCGATTGTATTAGCGACCAAATGAGTTTTGACAGTTATGTCAGAAATCTTATTTCAACTGAGCTATCACAAGAAAAACAAAAATTCAAGGAGAAGGAAGAAAAACTGCTGAAAGAAATTAAGGAGAAGGACAAACTCATTGAACAACAAAAACAAAAACAAAGGACAAGACATGACGGTGAGTTATACAGAAACTTGGGAAAAAGGAATCCCATTGAAAAATCTCCTTCAGACACAACGATCTATACACCAGGTCTTAAGCAGGGGCGACCCAATAATCTTAGTGAATCAGCCCATATAGTTAATCAAATAGCTTCTGTTGTAGAGAGCATTCATTTGTCGGAAGAAAGGAAGAATCAAAGATTTGAGAGTGTAGTTGAAGAAGATGTAAACAGCGTAACAGCAGAATCTGAAGAAGAGCGTGAGGAAAGTGAGGAGGACCAATGAGACGATGCAAAGACTATAGCTGCTAAAGCTATCATCAATGCAGAAAAATTCAAAGCCTCAATTGAGGCCCCTAAAGGTAAGAAAAATGACCATGTAAGCGAAGATGATGAATTTTTCCATCTTACCTGTCATGTCGAGCAAAGCCTCAAACAAAAAATAAAAAATGGTGAGTTTGTCGATTTGGAAAAATTGCTACCTCGAGGTGACAGGCTGTCTCAAAATTATTCTGAGGACCAACGTAGCATCAAATTAATCCAGAAAGACGGGGATACCTTTTTGTCAACTGGGGATCGTGACAATCGTACCATAAATGGGGTCAGAAAATGGGAGCAGGCATTTCAGATTTATGCTGCCATATATTCACAAGAACACCCTGAATGTTCGGCGGAAATCTGGCAATATGTATGCATAATTAATATAGCTGCTTCATCATATGTCTGGGAGAATGTTGCAGACTACGATTTTATCTTTAGACAACTTATGGCAGAAAATCCACATAGATCATGGGCTAAAACCTATAATCAAATGTGGAACATTGCCATGAGAGAGCCAATACAGCGAGGTTTTGCAAGCAATAACGTTGTGAAAAGTGTAGCTTCCACATCAGGAGTATCCAATAACAACTGGCATGACAGGTACTGCTGGAAGTTTGGGAAGAATCGTTGTAAAGATCGTAATTGTATGTTCGATCATCGCTGTACTTATTGTGGTGGATGGAACCACGGGGCAGGGAACTGTTTTAAAAAGAATAGGAATGGCTCACAAGGAAGTAGGGGTGACAGAAAAGAGTCACCAAGGAGAGGGAGCAATAGGAAATGAATTTAGGACAATATAGAATATTTAACAGTCCAGTGTTAGTGTTATGAATTTGTTTAACTTGTTTTTACTATCTATGAACTCATTACAGAGATCTCAGACGAGCAGAACCGCGCAAAAAAGGAGATTCTATATTACAAAAACTTTGATCTTAAAAATGTCATCACACCAGTCAACGCGGATAAATTGAAGCAAATGCTCATGGATGTTGGCTATGATAATGAAAAAACTAGCAAATTGGTTACTGGTTTCAAACATGGCTTTTCTCTTGGGTACTGTGGGAAGAAAGATGTCAAGATTATGTCAAGGAATTTGCCTCTGAATGTGGGGGACCATATCGATCTATGGAACAAGGTCATGAAAGAAGTAAAAGAGAACCATTATGCAGGGCCTTTCAGGGAGATACCTTTTGATTCTTACATACAATCTCCCATAGGATTGGTACCTAAGGATGGTGGTAAAGACACAAGATTAATCTTCCACCTTTCACACCCGAGAAATAGGCCTGGTATTTCTGTTAATGATAATACTCCTTAGCATCTCTGTTCTGTACAGTACCCATATTTTACAGATGCAATTAAACTCTGCTTAAAGGCAGGGAGATACTGTAAAATCGCAAAATCTGACATGAAGGCAGCTTTCAGAAATCTCGGAATTTTGAAAGAGCGCTGGAGATTTTTAGTCATGAAGGCTGAATCGCCAATTGATGGGCTAACTTATTTCTTTGTTGATAAATGTCTTCCATTCAGCAGTTCTATCAGTTGCAAGCAATTTCAGGACTTTTCTGATGCTATCGCCTTCATAGTCAGGAAGAAATCTCAGCAGGATCTGGTAAACTACCTCGATGACTATCTTTTCATTGCTTTATTGGCCACTCTGTGTAATAAATCAGTTGAAATATTTTTAGAGGTCTGTGAGCAGATCAACTTCCCTGTGGCTATGGAAAAAACGTACTGGGCAACCACAAGCTTGGTGTTCCTCGGAATGCTCCTAGATACGGAGCAGCAGATTGTCTCTATTCCGGTTAACAAAGTGGAGAAAGCTACTAAGATGGTGGAAAGAGCTTTGAATAAGAAAAGTAAAAAGATTAAGTTGCAGGAGTTGCAGAGTATCTGTGGACTACTCAATTTCATGTGCAGGTGCAGCCAAATCCACCTTGTCCGGTTTGGCAGGGGTCCCTTTCATTGTTGGCTCCTTGGACGCCTTGTGGGGAACCGTTTGGTTGGGTTTCAGAGTCTTTGGTGAGGGTGCATCATCCTTCCCAGTCTCATCGTCCGACAGCATTATGGTGAGCTCTTTGGAGGTGTCCTTCTTGGTGCGCTTCTGTGGCGTGACGGGAGGGACCGCATTGGGAGCGTCATTCTCAGTAATGTCCATTGGGACCTCACCAGCCCTCTGGTTGACCTTAGAAGGATCTTGTTTGGAAGTTCCTGGAGTGGCTTTTGGCGTCATGACTGGATCAGCCTTGTTATCACTGCTGACAACAGGCGCCATTGGTGGTATTGGTTTTGCTGTTTGTGGATCTCCCAGGTCAGGGTTAACATCACGGTCATTCTCGTCATCGCGGAACGTAGACTCCTCCAGAGTGAGAGCTTGGGATGCAACGAATTGCAGAGTGAGCATCTGGGCATGACAGGTTCGAGCGCTGTTGAAGACAGGTGACAGCTGCAGCTCCAGGGGAATTCGGGATGCATTCAGTCGAAAGTTCTGACACAGAGTGCGGTGTGTCATGGAGATGAACACCAACATTGGGATAAAGGGGGTGATGTCCGTCCACTGGGAGTACACCTTCAACTTTTCAATGCCCTGGTCGATGAATGCACGACAGTCAGCATCTATGGCCTCGTCCATGAAGTTCTCAATGCTGAGGGCGATGTCGGCCAGGATGGCAGCGAAGTTTTGTGTCGACTGTTCATATTGGTCATCCAGTTCCCCTGCGGCCCTGATCATAGTGGCCATGTGGCCCCGGAGTTGCTCCAAACACCGTTGTATGGCGGGCTGGTCACGCGACATGAGGGTCGCTTCAGCAGCCTGGGCTCATCGAAGGAAGGTTGTCGCGATGTCCACCATCTGCTCGACAAACTCACTGGTGACGCCACTGGTGTTTAGCATGACGTCCCAGACCCGCTGTAGCAGGTGGGCGCTGGAGGCATAGAACTTGTGGTCTAGAGTGGCTGCATGCTCGAGCTGCTCATTAGCAATCTGTTTGAGTTTGTTGCAGTAAGCATCCAGCGCTGGGTTACTCCCTCCAGATGAAGGCCCTGGGGGTGGAAATGGAGTGGGGTAGGCGTAAGGGTTTTGGTTTGGGTCGTTGTATTTGTTGTCCTCCAGTCGGTCAGGGTCACGACTGCCTCCTTGGGAAGTACTTCCTTGGGCGTCCTTGGTGCTGTCATTGGAATTGTCACCGGTGTTGCCTCTGACGTCCCCAGGAATGACGTTTCCACTGTTGTCAGCTTTGTTGTCCGCAGCTTTGTTGACGTCGACCTTGTTGTTGTTGTCATCATTCTGAGCATCTCTAGTCCGGCCGTCGTCAACGTTGTTGCCAAGACCTCTCATGGGAGTTGAATCTGCCCTCAGTTCTATTGGGTCAGGACCCGTCCTGGATCCAATCCCGGAATCATCCAGATGTCTGACAGGAGTGTTGGGGGGGGGGGCACGTTCAGACTGCTATTGATCACCATACTCTGGACACTGCCGTCCTCATTTATACTAGCCTTGTCGTCTAGATCTGAGGAGGGCAGGGTGACTGGTTTGGCTTTGTCTGGCTCTTGGGATGCCTTGTCGGCCTTGACGGCAGATGCGTAGGAACTGCCTTGGTCATCGTCGTCATTTTCTGAACTGCTGGAGGAACCGCTATCACTGGATCCTTCCCCGGACGACGGGTTTCCATTGCTAGGCACGTCGTTTGCAGGAGGTTCTTTCAGTTCACCGCTGTTCTTGTGTTTTTGATAGGGGCACCCCAGTTCCATTGGTTTTTGGTCACTGGGGGTGGGGAGTCGAATGCAGTCAAACTCTGTCAGTCCAATGGCACATGCCTTGTCCCTAACTTCCAGACGGGAACCCTTAACCCGAGTTACACTGGGGATCATCGGGCAAGTCTGCTGGTAGGCACAGTATGTGTTGTTTGGCCAGAAGGATGGGGCGTCATGCTGAGGGGATGTTGAACCGGGTACCCCGGGTCCTTACTAAACACGGGCGGTAGGAACGCCATCGCGGGGCCTGTCTCAGGTGTCCACACATGCAGCTCTCTGAAGCAAAAGCAGTCTAGAGGCAGGGCTGGCACCACTAGGTGTAGACTAGGTGGTTGGCCCTTCTGGATCGAGTAGAGTGGCAAGATGAGGAAAGCCCTGTCCATGAAATGAGGGTCAAGGTCGATGCAAACAGAAGCCAGTGCACCACACCCATTTCATGATTTGGCCATCCCGTCTTTAGCTTTCGATGTTATGAAATGTACAGCTGTGTTTAGGCTCACCAGGGATTGCAGTGGATGGATGAAAATGGCAGTGGCTGAATAGACATACTCGTCTTCGGGGAAGCTGGCATCATCCTGGTGATATCCCTGGATGATGGGGGGGGGGCAGGATGTCCCGTGGGCCGTACATGATGAATAGGGCCCATCCGCATGGTCGCTTATTGACAACAGGTGCCGACATCACTGGGGCGCTGTCTTTGGGGTACCGTTGGAACCAAGCCTCTTCCATGACGGCCCGCTCCACGATGAAAGCAGGGATGTCTTCGCAAGGTTTGAACAGGGCATCCACCTCACTCCACTGTATCTCCCAGGCGCTCTGCAACATGGCGAGGGGAAACTTCTCCAGGTCGTCGAATGTAATGGCCTGTTCCGGTGTTGGGCACTGTTTACGAGGAATAGCATCTCGTTGTCCCTTGATGATGTCCTTCAATGAGTCCACTTGAAGCTGCTTCGAAAGTTCTTCTGTCACCATTTCTGCAACACTGAGAAGATTAATTTCAGTGAGTGACTTATGTCAATCACGACAGACTGCTAACAAAGAACCAGATGCGACCTACTTAACCACAGCGTGCTCTAGAAAGGAGAACCATGAAGCCGCAAACTAGGACGCGGCCTCGTCGTGACAAGCTGTGACCTACTTTAGAGGGGCGAAGTAGTCAGCCAGATCAAGTACACCTTCGACAGAGTAAATTCATCATGACAAGCTCATCTCTACTGAACTTCAACACTGTCTGTCACAACAAAAGGGTCGTGGCAGCTTGGGCATTCACCGGCCTCAACAAGGCACTCGACATGACGGAGATCAACAATACATCATGTCGAGGACCTTGTCAAACATGACAAATGGGATTGTTTACAGCTTCTTAGGATGGTGTTCGACATGACAGGAATGACTTGGGTGTCTGTTGAATACGACAGTTATAATGATCTACTATTAAACTTCACCCTAATGCAACAAGTCAACATGACACGACAGCTGATCACCTTGTCGTGAGCGACGGAATTACCCACCTACTTCATGGTTGTTCTTTAATATCTAGGAACTCACTACAGGTCAACACAACACGACGGGATGACTGCTCTGTCGTGAATGACAGATGAAGGAAAGTAACGACAAGTTGAAAATACTCACTGGCTACTAAGTCTTCTAAGAAGGTCCAATCGTCATTTACGATGAATGAAGCTTGTCGTAAACATTAAAGTTCATCAGAAGAAAGTTGAAACACGTCCAGCTTCTTTGAAGGTCTGTAAGAAATGAGGGTCTTATGATCTTTTTGCACTGAAGTACCAAAATTTGCCGTAAGAGGGGGCAAAAAATCAATAAAACATCCGCAAGGTGGCAGCACTGTGCTGAGTCAACCAATCAGAAACGGGCACATAACCGGAAGTGACGTCACGCAAAAAGGTCTATAAAAGGGCCAGTTTCCATGCCAACCGTCATTCTGGCCGCTGGAGCTGGAGAGGTAACATTTAAAACACTGGATCCATGCAACATGTCGACTACAGCTCGTCACATTGAAGATGACACTTGGTACTTCCGAGAAGGTGCAACGGTGAGCAGGGCCGGTTCTCGACGGCGGGCTTTTGATGTTCCAATAGGGGCATTCATTGAAAACAATGGGATGTGATTCGGTTTGTTGAATACGCCAAACACGACGAGGGGTTGCATGTGTCCTCAGCGTATAGCCAACAAAAGTTTAGGGGAGAGCCCAGCTCTCCGTCTAATTGTCGTAAAGGTAATTTGTCAAAATAACTAATTGTTAAAACGTTTTCTATGTCACCGTATTTTCAGACTTGTCGGCATAATAAGCACACAATGCGGCTGCTTCCAGAGATTCAAACAATTGGCACACAGGTACTCCTGGCTCCACGACGTATCACTGCCGGGCATGCGTAAAGAGATGATCATCCATTTTTATGTCTGGCTCCTGTGACACTTTTGGACTGGCAACGCTCATCTCTGCCACCGTCTCCTGATAATGGCGTCATTTGGATGGTGCGCTTTTGACGTGGGAGTGCGGAGACGGACGGACGTTTGTCCTGGATGCACGGCATCCCAACCCCGTCGCTCTCACCGACCTCATCGTCCTTACAGCCCACAACATCAGTGCGAGCTTCTTCGGGCCCAGGCAACCCTCATGGACAATTACACCGACCTATACAAAGCTGAGGACGGCCTCTACGACCATCTACGCACTATTTATGATGACATCCGTATGCAGATGATCACTGTCGGGGAGCCGCCCTACGATGCCTTTCAGACCCAATATTCCGAAATTATGTCTATTCTCAAGCAAGTCCGTCGAATCAACACCAATGACAGGCAGCCAGAGGGGTATCTGTGACCAGTCGCTCTCAACGTAGAAGACCAAAAGATGTTATGCAAGCCTGATTACCAGGGACCCGACTACCCCGGCTTGTCAGATGTGGACCACCAAGTGGAGGTTGCTAAGGTCACAAGATGGAGTGACAGATTCATTGGGGGCAGCCCCGTCTATGACTGGTGACAAGGGGGACCTGAGCCCATGACACCACCTTACGTCTATGAACCCGAGGGCAATGACGACAATGAAGATGAGGACAATGGCAGTGTGAGCGAGTCCGGCAGCTCCTCGACATCATCCTCTATGGAGGAGCAGGAAGAGGGAGCCGACACCGTCGCCCCTGAAACTACTGTCGAAAGTACTGACACAGAACTCACGGGCCTAGCTCAGGCCAGCATTTTGCTTACCAACAGTGACAGACAAGCGGTCAAGCTCAGAGCGTCGAGCCAGACGCGGCCATCAGATGGCGACGAGACGGAGCCCCGATGGAGCCCCAGCAAGAAGAGGAGGAGCGAAGAAAGGGATGTTCGCCCGAAGAAGGCCACTAGAGACGACACGCCAGAGCCTGGTGCTTCGGGCGACAGAGAGGAACGAGGCCATGAATGGCGTAAATGTGACACCTTGGACATGGAAGCGACGGCTGCCAAAGAGCGCATCGGCCTTGGCAGGGGACAGATAATCCAAAATAGAGCCTACGAGGACCCGGACGTGCCCAGGACGTCGCTGGGGAAGTCATATTCAGTTTTCAATAGGCCCACTTCTATGCCGCCTAGCTACCCGAAGGCAACCAGTCTAGCCACCCAGCTGACTACTCGCTGGGGTTGGTGCAACCGAACAACCAAGCAGTCGATGATGCCCAAGTCTACCACCCACACCTTGACAATGAAGAGTACGGTGCGTTGGGTCAAGGGGACATTTCGTCAGCGTACCGTGGTGTATGCTGAATTCAAGACGCACCCAGAGAAGGCCTTGCATGTATTAGGAGGAATGTTCTCCCAATACGAGTATTACAAGGAGATTGACACCCTGCGACACTTCGGGAAGGACACCGCAATGCGGCCCTCGCCCACTACGTGTTGGCCAACATCACCCAATTCGTCGTCTGTGCCAGCCAAGGGTTTCACTACGTGGAACCGATCATCGACACCGACATGCAAATTGCAGACCTGCAGCCATCAGATGCACCAGTACCGGAGATCAACTGGGACCAGGCCCTCACAACATATGGGAGGGGGGACGGTGAAAACCGGGTGCTCAACGTACGAGCGCGGTTCTACATCAAGTGGCGCCACTACTTAGCAGTCATCCAGTACTGGGAGGACGTCATGTCGTTACACCCCTACGGTGGCCCTGTCTGCGACCTAAGCAACCTAATGTTCTACGTCCTATACTGACTGAATGCCGTCTGCAGGGACATCGAAGCTGGCATCCGATTTGGAGTTAACGATGTAAGGGAAGACACGCCTTGGGACCGGTACACTGTCGAGAAGAGGTCAACTATCGACATCCCCCAGCTCAAGATAACCCACAAGGAACTTATCAGTCGGATGGAGCAGCTGGTGGAGTGGAAAAAGAAACGATATGAGAAGGAAGCAAACAAGGTCAGCACTCTGCGCTGGTTTGGGGGCGACTTGGAACACCTCCCCGAGCCCCATCACATTGCAGAGGATTGCCCGGGGAACACAGGCAAGTTCTTCAGAGAATATAACCGGACCCACCCTAGTCACAACTGGGGGACGTGTCCAGAGGTGAGATATAAACCAGCTGGAACGGAGTCGACACCATCCTTTGACAACCTGATGTCGAAAGCGGCTCGCTCACAGACTGCACACCTGGAGAAGGAGGATGTTCTTCATCATCAGATCTGCCGCAGAGAGGAGCAGAAGGCACGCCAAGCTTACAGTGGCGAACGGGATGGCGAGGCCTCTACCACACCACCACAGTTTGACTCGCCTAGGCATAAAACCAGAGCTACATCCACAGTGACCACCGCTACTCTGATGTCGTCTGCATTGACTCCGATGTCGTCCATGTCAATGGCTCCATCTAGTGCCATCACACTCTCAGTACCGTCCACGACAGTTCAGACAGTGGCCTCTACAGCTCCGGAAGCAGAGGCGACACAGCCCTCTACAGAGGACTCGCCGAGGAGATTGCCCGGCATACAGTCGCCAAGTGGTATGTGAGGTGACAACAAAGCAACCAAGAGCTTCAAGCTGACCGCCACCAACCCTCATACCTGCTCCATCACCTTGGATCAGTATCGCGAACAATGGGTGCCGAAGGAACAAACGGCAGTTGTCGATCCTCAGTTCCAAGACTACGACCAGGGAGAGAACTATGAAGACTACCAGATAGAAATGGAGTCTGTCCCAAGCATGCCCACGCATGCTTCAACACTGCCAGAACCAATGCAAATGTCACCCCAAGTCGCGTCGGTAACTCCTAAGCCAATGGAAACACAACAACCCGCCGTCAAACAGGCCGCGTCAGTGGCATCGGCTACGCCATCTAGTGAAACTTCTCTGAGATGAATGCCCAGAGTGACCCGCCCATCTACTCCTGCCACAGACAGCTTACTAAGTGGGAGCGTTGCTACAGCGAGCCCATCTCTTAGCGAAGAGGACCTTCTACTAACGCCAGCTACCAGATCGGCTAGCAGGGCAGCGCGAATGACGGAAAGCTTACAAGAGATGACCCACGACAAGCTGGACATGATCTCATCAGCGATCGAAGACATCCGTGAGAGATGGAGCATGGCATTGGGCCTTAGACAGCAGGGCAGTCTGCCATTTCAACGACCAATGATATAACTACCCCCGATGGCAACTGGAATGGTTAACATCATGGGGAACTTGGGCCCGACCGTCGTGGAACAACTGCCTCCCTACTCCGCCACAGACCCAGAAACTCAAAGGGCCGTCGAAAGCATTCTCAACAGGGACTCACCACAGCAGAGTTGAGGATGCCCTTGCATCCCACTCGCACTCCAGATCTCGAGGTCTTCCGACACAACACTACTACCGGATGCGACACACCCGAACTAGACACACCCATCCCAGAGAGGACCACCTCACCTTACAGGACGGAGCCAGAGAAGTCGCCCGGACACAGGACCCATAAGGCTACACCCAATTATGGATCACAGATAGGACTCTCAGGTTGAATGTCTTGTATCTCATATTTTTGTATTCATGTCTTTATTTCAGACATCATGTAACACCGAAGTGCCATAATTGATTGTGTAAATGCGTTAGTCAGAGTTTTGTCATAGATGCCTTAAGCGTATTGTCGTAGTTGTAGACGCCCTGAGTGCAGACACCTTGTGTCATTTATTGGGTAATTAGGCATCTAGCGACATTTGTTTAATGATACTCATGACGTTTATATTCCTCACCTTAGTGTTATTTTAGAGTTGTCATGTACGTCCGACGTGTGCCTGTTATATTAATATTCTAGGTATTTTTTGTTACAACCACCGTTTATGTTTGGTCGCGTCGCCTGCCGACACGATTACCTCACGACTTGTGTGATGGAATTTTTATTGTTATGTCTCGACGTATTATACCAGATTTTTCATCAAAATGCCTAAAATGTGATATCTACTTGTCTAAGATGACCTTATACTTGATTAGCGTTGTCATATTTTATCATCATCTTAGTTTTGAGAACTTTGTTGTTTACATCGATTTTAATGTCTACATCATTGTGCGTCTTATATGTTAGTCCGTACCATTGCCATTTTTATTGATTGTTGTTCATGTCACTCATCGATCTTGTTAGTTGTTATACATCACCATTTTTATTGGTTTGTTTCATGTCATTCACATCATGCTTGTAATGTATTCTATTCGAGATTTTTAATAAACATCCCAGTCGTGGACGACTGGCTTGGTCTAGGGGAGAATGTCATGGTGTGACCTTTCTGCACCCATCGTACCCGGTTCTCCAGTCTACTAGACCAAGGAAACGAGTACCAGTTGTCGCTGCTGACACGACAGCTCTTGGAGCTGTTGTGTCGGAGGAGACACCTTGGCCCCTACGGATGCGGGTTGGACATGACTTTTCGTGTCAATCGTGCATGCGTAGTACTCCTCCCCAGACCTATAAAAGGGGCTGTATTCACCCAAACTGGAGAGTCTGATTCGGTTGGCCTCTCGCCCAACAGGCTCAGCCCAGAAGTCATCTACCCTCCAAGATCCCTTGTCGCGACATTCTTCTTGAGCGGCGGACTTGTCACTCCCCGCTGAGGTCTACAGTATTAACTTGAGTTGTTGTTAGTCTTTTATTTGTTTTCGACACTTGTCATACGTGACAAGTGATTTTCCATCATTACTGACAAACCATACGGGTCATCGGATTCACTGAACCCAACCCCGTATGACCAGTAATTCCATATGCCCCATTGCCACAGCCTAAGAGCCTCGTGCGTAGAGAGGTTTGAGTAACTCCGAGACGAGAACCACCACCGCCCGTCGAGTGACTAGTGATGCCACACCCCTCTAGAAAGTAATTGTCGCACGCAGTTAACAGCCCTGCTAGGTTAGAGTTGCCCACACGTTGCATTTAGGGTCATCACCATGAGGGATCCTGATTCGTCGTTATCCCTGGACAAGCAATTCTTCCCCAACCCCGGTCATACCACGAATGTCATGTGTGACCCGCGACATATATTCTCAGCTAGTATTGAGGTTCCGAACATTGATAGCGATTCACCGGCTACTGACACAGGTAATCCAACATGCCAGGAATTCCAGAAAGAATACAGACGATGGAAAAGAGAAGAGTCATTGAAACACAACAGAGTGTTTTCAGAGAACTTGAGGTTTTACCCAGAATATGGAACTATGTTTCACGACATGGAAACTATTATTCCAGGATTGAAACAGACATATTTATTTGTTTCCATTGACATTCCGGTAGTAGAAACTTTGACAGAAATACAGTTGACATTTCCCAACTGCTCGGAATGGGCAGAAAGGAATTTAGGGCACTGGTGTGGTACAGAAATCAATCCACAGAACATTAGGGAACTGATTCATCAAACAGTTTGTGGTGAATTGAACATTGCTTATAGAGACTTATATGAAGGCATACAGAAGGATTGGACGCAATTGTTGCATATCATCAATCAACAGATACCAGCATTTCTCCCCAACCCAATAGTGCAGACTTCCAAAGGCCCCAGGACTATAGTTGCACCAGATGGCAAGACCTGGTATTCCAGAGAATATTTTTGAGGAAAGGCAAGGCAGAAAAGAGCATTAGGAATAGTGATTTCTGCTATTACAGGTATAGGAGGACTTATTATGAAAGGTATAGACACTTATAACAATTACCGTAGGAATGAAGCCTTGACCAAAGCAATGGACACATTGATAGAGAATGATAGAAATTCCATCAAAGAATGTTAGCACTAGAAGACTACTTAGGAGTAGTGACACAGACAGTAACTACAGGATTCACCCAGATCAATGATGGTTTCCAGACATTGAACAGAAGTATAGAAAGAACATCTTACCAACTGCAGAGTATGATGAATCTTACGGAGCGACGGTTCAGAGAAACCCACGAAGCATTGAACAATCATCATTTGGCAATATATTATTTGAGCAAAGGTATTTCGGGTTTAGTTCCACTTATGAGACAATATAGACAGGCAGTTACTAATTACAGATTAATGGTAAAAGGCTTTTTAGATGGCCTAGATAAACTTAGCACAGGTAGACTATGTTATGAGGTATTAGACCCCATAACCTTGGGTAAATATTTGAGAGCAATTTCTCATGATTTAGACAAAACTCACAGTGACTATAAGTTAGCTTTTACACATACTTATCAGTACTATGCTGAACTGCTTATTACCTTTACGAATTCTCCAGATTACCTGTTAGTACAGATTCCAATTTTTCTGGTATATAAACACCAGTTACCAATGACTTTATTCACCACACAGACAGTTCCCATACCATATGACATGGAAACATATTTAGGTATGAGAAAACAGTACACCGAAATTAGTCTGAACCAAACTTATTTTGCAGCAAGCAGTGATCAATACACCTTGTTAAGTAGAACTCAGTTAGATTTGTGTGTTAAGATGCATGCCACTTACTATTGCAAACAGGCATATTTGCTTCAGACTAAAGAAATTCCATTGTGCTACTTGGCAATATATTTTGATCAAACGGCAGAACAGAAGGTGTCCTCGTGTAAGTTTAAATATACACAAAACAAACTGTATGAACCACAGGTTATTGACACAGGTACACAATTTGTATTGTCTAATCTTCCAAAACCATGGATATTGATGTGCGAGAATTCCCAAAGACCGTTTACCATTCTGTATTCAACATATCGTATTGTGAATCATACAGAATTATGTGAGTGTACACTAACTGCGGGTTATGAATACCAAATCAACAAGGCTCAGGCGGATTGCAACATAGACAATGTGCCAGATTCTGAATTTCAGACATACTTCATGTATAACCAAGCTACTTTTGACGTACTTCAAACACGCTTCGAAGTTGAAGTGCCAAAGTTAGTTCAAGAATCCTTGGACAAATTAACAACAGAAATACCAAACTATAATTTGCTTGAATTGGTATGACTATAATAACCCACAGTTAGAAAATGTGTATCAGACAGGTACAGCTGTTGTAGATGTAAGTTTAATTGAACTTCTAGAGGACGTAACACAAGAGACCAAAGACCAAATGTTTAGAAGTGATGCAGAATTTTTGATGGCTCAACAAAAATTTCAAAATTATATGAAAGACGCCAAATGGTGGCAGGTGATGCAGTTCATCACCACCATATTAGGCGCGTTATGTTGGTTAGCAATATTCCTTATTTGTTGCAAATACAAGAAAATGATAATTTCTACCATATTAGCCTCACAGAAATTAGAGGAGTTTCAAATGATTAAGATGGTACCAATGAAAGCTGAGGCAGCCCCCACCTTACCCCCATGTGTTGAACCAATTTTGACCTTGTTTCCACCAGAGGTGGAAGACGGAAAAGATGCCCCGGCATCACCGCAACAAATTTTATCCATAGTATTTATGGTATTATTCTTGACGGGAATAGTGGCTGGCATTGTTTTGGGTATTTGGAAACATTGTCGTTTTGGCTCATCTCTGTTTAGAACATGTTTCCCACTGTACCCGGTATCTCAATATCACAGAGGTATATGCCAGTCAGATATTTTTGTAGAAGTAACAAGAGTAAGAGACTGTAAAACTATGTGGGCACATTTTCAGCAGGTTGCAGTCCATCCAACACTTATTAAAAGAGTAGGGACTCTTCCAGCCCAGCACATTTCGATTTTTAAACAATGTTGTTTCAAGTCTATGAGGATAGACTGGGATGCCGCTAATGTTACATTATATCAGAATGACAAAATCATAAGACTACCTACAGTGGGCTCAATTTCAATTTGGTCGTCTGGGGACCTTGAAATAATAGACCCATATGAGCAATATTCCATAAGGATAATGGGTAGAGTACTAGACCAATTATATGTGATACCAATGGATGAAGAAGCGACACTTGGAGCAGTCGGAGGAGGTGAGTTCATACAGTATGATGAACAGCCTCAACCGAAACCACCACCATTGGAATCCACCCATAGATCTAGTACTAGACACTCCAAACAATCAAAACACCCAACTGCACCATTTGAGACCACAGCACGGTCCTCTTTCGAATTACAAAATGTAAAAAGAATATCTCAACAATTACATAGAGAACTTCCTGAATCCCAATGGCAATCAGAGTCAATGGGACCCCCGCCATATACTCCAAAAGATTAAAACAAACAAACCTAGAGGTTTTAACTTTTAAAATTAAAAAAGCGCATTGTTTAATTTAGGAAAAGGGAACCATTTACCGGATAGAAAAGCCGAGATCCTTCTCTCAAC
Organism: Haplosyllis leylae; assembly: GCA_038406175.1. Taxonomy (NCBI): domain Eukaryota; kingdom Metazoa; phylum Annelida; class Polychaeta; order Phyllodocida; family Syllidae; genus Haplosyllis; species Haplosyllis leylae. The sequence continues at coordinate 1,934 of JBCAUG010284089.1, read as the reverse complement.
TGACCTAGAGACTATTTGAAATAGATGGTCACATGCCACACATTCGGAACATAACAAAGCTCACTTTTGATCGCATTTCTTCCATCTTCAATCTGTATCTCGCAAAAATTCCTTATTGCCACAACCCTTGGTTCTGGTGTTATTACAATATGGGAGAACCAGAATCACCGTTATTATCAGCTAACTGTCAATCGATCTCGATCTCCTCCATATTAAAATAATATTGAAAACAAATACAAAAGGTGAGAAATAAAAATAAGAATTATAACAATAAAATTGTCAACAGGAAGGTTTAAGAGAAAGATTTCCTGAATTTTAAATAAACAAGGCGCTGTAATAAAATAAAATTTTAAAATTACTTAATAACCTGACAAAAACTAAAGGGATTTTCTCTTTTGTTATTTCAAGGTCCTGAGCAGGCCTATTTCTACAATGAAGATGTCCCACTACGTATGTACCACAAGGTTTTACTGTAGTGCTGGTATGGCCTGGATAATAAGGATACGTCCTTATTGTAAACAAAGAGGGTGATTGGTTAGGGTGAGGTCATGTGACCAGGTGGCAGCACCTGTAGGTCACATGTCCTAGACGAGGGGCCAATGGCCATCCAGTGGAGGATACTATATAAAGGAGGACCCCTGCTGGATGGGCGGCTTGTTTTGGGAAATTGTGTAGAGTGAGATTCTAATCCACCTTACACCAAGTCCGTTTGTATTGAAAGATTGAAGAGGCTGCTGCCCTTGGGTGTATGTGAGCGCGCCTAGTGTCGCTGCCCTACCCATGTGAGCGCGCCCGTTAACATTAACTTGTGAAAACATTTATTTATTGGAATATACACATTTTATATTGTTTGGAGAATATGAAAATAAACTATTCTTGAAACAACTTATATGACGTGTCTTCTTCAGTTAGAGTACCATTGGTGCTAGGACTGAGAGCGTTCGTTAAGGGCTCTCAGTAAAAACTTCAAAACTGCTTAAAGGAATACCACTATACGATCCAGAATAACCCGGACCGGCTAAACTAATACCGACGTCGTTGGGGCTCCTAAGGTAGCGAGTAGGAGGGGCGCTCAGCATTTTGGTGCCGTGACCAGGATCCTAGCTCCAGACCGGTGGAGAGGACACAGGTAATTTCAGTGTGTTTCTAGCGGAGAGAAAAATTTATTGTTTTCGAATTTGGGAAAGAAATAGATTATATATGGTCATATCGCCTTTTCCACTGTTTAATGGAGGAGTTAGAGGTTTTACTCAAAAGATTATTCTTCCATTTGGGTTTTTGGCAGACTGTATGGCGAAATTTGAAACAAATTAGACGGGAAGATTACATTAGGTATCGACGGGCACGTAGTCAGTTCATAAAGTTGGTGACGCCCAAAATACATCAACTAGCAGTCGAGTTTAGGCGTTTATCATTTAAGGATTTGGACAGGGAGGGAGGTACATTTTTCGTAAATAGGTATACTCCGGATGAGGTTGAGGCTGAAAAGTATCACTGTCCAAGGAATCGCTTAAAAGAGGGTCGAAATAAAGGAAAGCTAATGCAAAAACAAGGGGTGCGTCTAGAGCTGAAGCCGTGCAAAGTGGAATCAATGAATCTCCACATGGTAAAAGAAAGTGAGGTTGAGGAGATACCGGAGTTGGTGTCCAATTTAGATGAAGCCGATAGGGAGTGGATGGAGATGGTCGCGAGATTCACCGCGCTTAAAGTAACCTTTCTGTAAAGAATACTAATAAGATTTAATTGAAGGATTGCATGTTTCTTTTATTCAACTGGAATGCAATCGTAATATAAAATGTTCGTAAAATATGTTGCATGCATACTAATATGGGGAATTTACTCTCGAAGTTGAGATACGTAAGTTATATAACAAAAGAACAACGAAAAGTGTTTACTAACTTCGTTGCAGTCCCAAATAGGTATATGCAGACTAC
>JBCAUG010283978.1:0-17867 GCA_038406175.1 Haplosyllis leylae | reverse complement strand
TTAAAATTGAACAACAACTAGTTTCTTTCTTTTCACACAGATTTATTAAATTTAATTCTGAATAGACTCTGGAATCCAGATATAACAAATGTAAGAGACAAATAGGAATTTCACAATGCGCTCGCATTCTTCAAGTCAGCATCCCCATGCTTGATCATTCTTATTTTTATTCCAGACAAAACTAGATACAAATAAAACAACATGTGTAAATTGGCATTACGGGTATGTATGCGCAGTGATGTATTCGGAATTTAGAATATTGAAATGACAATTTAAATTGTCCACAATTATCAATCTTGGCACATCTCTTTTGTTGTTAGTGCTAATTTCCCTTACGGGGAATGGAAGAAGGACAAGTGTACAGTTGTTCGAAGATTTAGTAACAAAACTGTATGTTCCTGCCAGACCCCTGTACAGCTTGCAATATCCTATGGCCGCAGAAACAGTCAGGTAAAATCGTTACTAGCTATATAGATCTATGTGATTGCCCGACACCGAGACCAATACGGATACCAATAAAATGTGTACAGAACCCGGTGGAAATTTGCATCGTTTTCTGAGTCTGAGCAGTATGAACACCTCCGGACAAGTCTATACAAGCTATTTTTTATCGGTCTCTGCATGTCTCTGTCTTGGTGCCTGGAAGTGTAAAGCACACGAGAATGTATGGGAATAATTTTACGTTGAAGGGAACGTAATGATTTAAGCTAATTGTCCACAGACTTCCCCACTGCATACCCATAATCTCCTTATAAATATAAGATAAATATCATTCACCTCAAAGTATCTCTTGAAACACAAACCCCACTTTAGATTGTAATGGTTTAACATGCGAACTCCCGAAGCTCGTTTTGTGATAAATTTTAATTACAAAATGATTTAATCCACCTCAGTTTGTCGTTAATTTTCTTTCAGGTCAGCGCACTGAACACGAGAAGAGCCGATCCCACAATCATGATCATATGTTGTGCTTTAGCTCTCCTTGGTTTCCTATCCACCATTATTTTGCATTTTATGTTGTGGAGGTAAGATCTAAAATATAAAAATAAGTTCTTGTGTCATAATTCTGAAAATCTACAGAAAAAATGTGCAACAAAACGTGAACTTTATCAGAACATCTATATTCCGCTGGTCTATTCTTTTCTACACTTCTTGATTCAATCAATATATTTCTGGCCGTTCGATTCCATTTTAACTGATAGATTATTTAGATTATTTATAACTTGTATTTCACTGCAGTAAACTGGAAGGATCCTTGAAGGTCATCACTATAAATTTTTCCCTTGCCATGGTGATGATGAATGCCGTGTTTATAGTTTTCTTTACGTTAGAACACACGAAGGTAAGTGAAGGTTTGTAATACGCATGGATTAAAAACAATAATAATCAATATGGTCTGGATATCGATGTGGGATATCCCCACCTGGAGCTACCAGCAGTTGTTTACGGTAATGGATCACGGATCCGTTCCCATGGCTTCGTCAAGAGAACGATGAACGTCAAAGGGATCCCACAGATTTCATGTTTTCTTGGCTTTCTTTACTTAATATTCTGGAGGTGTTAAACGTGTCCTTTAAGTTTTTCCTGTTTGGATATTTTCACTGGATTCCACAAAGATAGAATTGGGAAAAACATAGCTGGTATTTGACGTTGTCATAAAGTAGATTTTGCACTGGCAAATTACAAAGAACTCTCGGCTCTGAAAGAAAAAAATTGAATGAACCCTTTTGCAAAACTATGATGATTATTGGGAATTTTTCTTTTCGTTCAATTCAGTGAATTCACTGAAAAATCCAAATGGGAAAAACTGGAATAGACCAAGTTTATCACATATTTCAGGCAATGTGCTATGCAGTTTCTTTACTTTTGACCTTCACGTTCACCTTGACCTTCACCTTTCTTCTGGTGGATATGTTACATACCGTCCTTTCTTTGCTGTGGAACAAGGGCTTTCCAAGTGTGCATAAAATAGTCGTCTTTAGTTGGGGTAAGATATTGATATATTTTATCAGTGATTATGAAAACTGTTAACGTAGATGCTATACATTGTACGCCTTTAATTTTCACGGCTAATTTTCCTCAAGCGCGACAGAGTCTCGAGTAATTTTAGTTCTGCTATGTTTTAGGCGGTCCCTTGTTGCTCACACTAATAACAACAACCATTAAAGAAGTCATTCGAAAAGATTATTCAAATGACACGTAAGTACAACAAATATAACAGATATTGAAGTCTTTTGTTTTCAAGGAATATTGAAGTTATGGAGTTTCCCCGCAATATACAAAGTTGGCAATGTTGACATTTTTGTGTTTGCCCAAATTTTAAAATATGAAAGAGAAATTAATCACATCAGTTAAAATTCAAAACACCATTACAAATGTAAATTTACTTTGAAACTCATTAGGTTCTTAGCTGTTTCCAATTTATTCACATTCGAAGTTGTACAAAAATGCCAATGTTGTCAACATTGTGTATTATGGGAAAACTCTTGTGTGTTTTCACATGTTTCTCATTCAGGTGTTGGATGGATGTTGGCAGATGGGAATTAATAGTATTTATTGTGCCCATCATTATTTTACTTCTGGTAAGTAGACCGATCTTTGGAATTTTTGGTGACTGTAGAAATATTTTATTCGAGTTTTTCCATAATTCGTCATTTTCTGCCAAATCCCGGGAGGATCCTGCCAGCATTGACATTCAATGGTTGCGACCCCTTGCATGTCAATGCTGGCAGGATTTGCCAGAAAATCACGAATTATAAATATGATTAACAGTTCAACACTAAATAATTACTGCAGTTCGAGGCAACACTCTGGCTGATGACTATGAGTTTTGATATGGTTTTTCAGGTTTATGCAGCCCTGTTTGTTATTTCTGTGAGAGGGTTGTACGTAAGAACTGAAGCAGCTGGAAAGTTACTGGATCGACCAAAAATTACGTGAGTCTAACTGGTATTAGTTTAAATCGGGGATAATCGTCTGGCTGTGGGTTCCTTCTAACACAATCTTTTCTGCCTTTCAAGCAGATCACTGTAATTGTCACAGGTCACTGTGTAATATTCAGAACCCAATCAAAAAGTTAGTTTTTAGCATAATTGTTGTAGTTCCAACTGCAAAAGTGATAGGAAAAACCAATTTCGGGAAATTACATGGCTTTGAAGGATACTTTGTGCAGCAGATTAGTTTTTCATACTTAGGCTATGTCTTTCAAAGTCAAAGATTTCAAAATTCAAATCGTTATGACGGTACTCTGTTGAATTGCCATGTATCCAAAACACGAAATTCTTTGAAATTTATCAAAACCAATTGTCTCAATCTTTTCTCACATATTTCATCTTCAACAATAATTTTCATTCATTCTACTATCCTTACATTACATAGTCCTAAATGTAAACTCTTATATTTTAGAACATATGTGAGCCGATCCCTTTTATTACTGATGCTTGAAGTTGTAATATTGATGCTCAGCATCATCGTCAGCAACACACCAGAGAGCAGCACCTATCTGACAATACTGGCAATTGCTATTTTTATAATGGTTTGTGATATTTCTCCTTAAATCAGATTCGGAACCAAACATTAAAATTTACGATGTCCAAAGATTAAGTCGGGTTTGTTCGTAATCAATATCTTAAATTATTACTTGCTTTCTCCATTGCACAAGCCCAGCATTTCTCCGATCGTTTATGAAACGGATAGCAAAGCCTAGTGGTGAATGTCATATTGCCTCTTTGATTTTAGGGTGCTCTGTATTTCTTTCTCTATGGAGCTTTGAATGTGAAGGTGAGCACTATATCCTTATGTAATACAATTTAAACCAGCATCCATTTTTTCTGAATTTACAAAGAGTCTTTTCAGTTAGGTTTTTCGCGAAGCAATTCAACAAAAATGTTATTTTTAGGAATGTTCGAAGTTTACATAATGTAGATAAGGACCAAATTTATATTATCTCAATAGCTACCTTACCTGCAAAAGTAGACTTGCAGTTCACTTACAGATTTTGACAAAATTGCTTATTATTCCTACATAGATGCTCAATAAAGGGAAGAGTAATATTGACGGAGCCAGTCAAACCAGTTTGTTGGGAAAAGGCAAGAAACACAGCAATGGTACGTAACCTCTGTGCAAACATAGAAATTAAAGTTTCAGTGTTCGTCAACCACATTGTTTAGAAAATAATTATCTGATTTCAGGTCTCCTTCCTGGAGAATCGACTCAAAGTACAATCACCAGATACAAGAAAAGAGAAGAGCCACCAAAACAAGATGTGAAAACTGCTGAAACTGAGGAGAAGACGCCGCGCTACACCAAGCAGCAGAAGGAATACCTGCTGGCGCTCCTCGGAACCTCCAAGCTGAAAAATGACAACAACGATAAAAACGACGACGAACAGACAGATCAGAATGAAGCAGAGGAAAGTAATTCAGAGAAGACAGACTCGGCATCACCATCGGCATCGTCATCATCAACCGGAAAGCGGTGCCGACGGTCACATTCCACACACTCAAAGCAATCAAATTCAAGCACTGCCAGTACACTTCTGTACAAACCTGAAAAAGTCCGTGCTTACATATCGGATAGTAATTGGTCGCCAAACATAGAAAGAAACTGACAATTATATTATATGTACACCTTTGTATGAGAGTGGACATACAAGGTGATCTCAAGCTTGAACCTCCTGAATACTTATGGATTGAACTTAAAAGAACTGGCCTTCCTCTGCTTCTGGCTGTCCTTACCAACTTTTTTTCCATTTTAAAGTACAATTCTACAAAGAAAGTTATTGTCATATGGAGAGATGTACTATACACTTGATATTTAACTTTTTTAAACGTTTGTAAATAAAATAACTTCGTGTGAAGACAACGCTTTCAGTTTTATTTCAAAATAGCATCTAGATAACAAACATGTTCTAACTTCTTGTTCATAAATCAATATTTTATCGTTTTGTCACAAATGAATGTTTCACAGTTTCACTTTCTACAGGAGTGAACTTCATAGGTTCCCTTCCAGCCTGTCAAATTTCAGAAGTGTCCATGCAACTGACGGTACTTTGCAGAAAATGAAATACCTGTTGTTAGAGGCTGTGAGACACTCGAGTTTTCCCATAATCAGCCTCAGATGCCAACTTTGTACAGTTCCTTGATTGTAAATAAAGATGTAATTGCTTCAAATGTACTGGTAACGCTTTCAAGAAATAAATGTTTTACAAATTGAATTCCTTCACTTATTCCTTGCAAAAATATTTAACATATGAATGCATTTACACATCGAATTCCTTGACTCTTGATATTTTGCAAAAGCATTTAAGAAAAATGCATTTACACATCGAATTGCTTTACATTTGCTAATTTCCAAACACTTTTACTAATTAAATACATTTAAACATTTAATTCCTTTACTTTAACTAATTTGAAATAGCGTCTACAAATGAAATCCATTTACACATTGAATTCCTTTACTTTTACTATTTTGCAAATGCTTTAAGACAGTAAATGCATTTACACATCGAATGCCTTTACCATTAAAAAAACGGACGTTTTCATATGTAAGTGAAGGCAAGTACTTTCTGCACAGGACTATTTGTGTCCTAACTTAAATGCTTTTCGGATAACAAAGTAACGTAAACATTAAATTTCGTGACTATTAATGACTCCTAAGTTTACGTGCTTTTATGCCATTGTAAAAATGTGTTTCCAATTAATTTCTCACTGCGAACCGTCTCCATTTCCCATAAATACTTTCATTTCTAAGTACTGCATTCAGTGACAAGGACAAACCTTATTACCAGAATCTATCAGTTCGTGATAATTATGATATTCTTCTAGGCATTCAATTAGTCTGTATGAAGACTATTTGAAATGCTAATGACTACACAACACTAAGCGTACTGCGCAAATATCAAACAAAAATCATACTCTCAACAACTTTAATATTTATTTCCAGCCTTCATTAAATTCAACAGTGACACTTGCACTTGTTATTGTGAAATCGACTAAGGACTACACTAAGGCAAATCTGGCAAACTATCTGAGTCAGAATCAAACTGCTTCATGTACTCATTATAAATTTCTGGATCCTCCAGTTGGTTCGGATAAAGTGGCCCAAGATCCACTTCTCTCATCGGTGAACTCGTCTGATCACAATCTGTAATAGTTAATCTGTAAATAAATACAAATATAAAAAAATCAACTCAAGCATTTCTATTAGTACAATCACTTAAATGTGAAGCAAACTTCTTACTTTATTCCAACAGTTCATCTCAAAGAACAACAAATTCTAAGTCAAATGCTTGCCAAAATGCTTGAAAAAATTAACATTGATTCCGGGACATACAAATCATACACTTCTCAATTCAAACTTACTTGTTGATGTACTCGCAGACGCAGTGCCAGATGCACTACTGTCTCCAGTAGTAGATGCATTCAACTCCTTCAACACATCCTTCCTGTACTTGGCAAGATCGTAGTCCTTCTTAACTGAAGAAGCCCTCAGGTATGCACTTTGGTCTACAGACGTAGTCTGCACTGCACTAGAACATTTCTTCAACTCATCCAAAATTTCCTGCTCAGTGTCTTTCCTAAATACAACAACATCGAAGTCTATTAAAATATCAATTTTGCAATCATTGTAAATTGCACAAACAACCGATGACTCTGTGAAATGTTTTGAATCTTAAACTTTTCAAGTGAACAATTGTAGGTACACGGACGCATACTAGCCTTTCTTGAGACTTATTTTTCATATGGCTATGGAAACAATTTTAATTAAAATAGTTACTTCTTCTCTGGCTCCTTGTAAGACGTCATCAACTCGGCTATTTCCTTAGACTCTTCATCGGAACTGAATGATACATCCTTGTTTGAGCTGCAAACAAATAAATGGTAGTAAATGTATTCATTTCAAACATTTCATCTCAGTACAGTCTTCAGAAGAGAAATACCTACAACCTTATTTAAATGCAAAATTTCATCCTTAAAGCTTAACATGACATTAATGACATTTCAATTACCTCGAATTCTTCTTCTTTATAATTCTGTCAAATCTAAATTATCAATATTTTTTAGTAAATTACTCATAAAAATTTACAAATAAAAATCTCTCACAAAGATTATCTATTGCCTATTCAACCGTATTGCAACACTTTAAAGGAACACGTACGCTTCTGCAGCAGATTCTCTCTTCTTCTTTGATTTTGGTGGACGTGATGTTGATGGCTCATCTCGAATTTTTCTGCTAAAGAAATAGATACATTTTTCTTTAATATTATTTTTAACAATATTAACAACATTTGACTACTAAAATCTCAATATTACATACCCACTTTCACGGCTGTACATTTTAGGAACAATTGGTGGCCTCTGATTATCCATCATAACCTGATTTCCAAAAGTTCCATCGTCATTCCAGTCAGAGTCATTGTAATAGCTGCAAATTCAAATTATATTCCTTAATTAAATGTGGCAATCATTCAAGAATGAAATAACAAAGGACAAATCATGTTTCCGTAATTGAAGATTCATTGCCGCCACAAACATGTACCTATCGACCTTAATTAAAATGCAAGGGAGGGGGGGCGCTTGCATCTTGGCATGTAAACAATACTTGGTGCCCATATCAGCCGACCAAAAATACCCCCTCCTCAAGGAATATTTCAATCAGCCACACCCAAATGTTTGCAGCCAAAATCAAGTAATTAACATACAGCCAGTAAGTCCCTGAAACAGAATTTCTGCAGAGCGGGCACCCGTGGTTGGCCAAAAACTGCGGACAGACTGTTTTCTGCCCTAATCTTTCAAACGTGCAGGTAAACAATAAGTGATGTACTCGTCTCCTATTCTTTGCTTCCCAGGCACCGTCTGCGGGGTCAGGTCAATTACATCCCTTACTCACTTAAGGACCCCTCAAAATAAGGCAATCACATGTGACATGAGCTATTGCGTCCATTCTCACACTCAGATACATTTCTGGGTAATTCTCACTTAAGGTTAAATTCATAATCCGTGCGAAAATTTTCACTAAACATTTACCATTTTCCGGTTTGCAGAATGGAAAATAGCCCTAGCACATTTCCCATTCAGGGCAAAATGCCTGCAGCTGAACCCTAAATACCTTTTCCCTGACCCCCTCGATTCCATGTTTTGAGCCACAACATTTCCCTCCTTCTGTCATTGTTGTATTCCTAAATTTTAATTATATTTATATTTGAAAAAACACTGGAAAATGCCTACTCTTTCCAATCTACATCTTCTTCCACTTCGTCAGAACTACTTTCAATCTCACTCATAATAACATCTAAACAATAACATAATTGACAAATGTTACTAATAACATTTAATTATGAAAAACAGAAACACATTAATTTAATCTAAACTATGATTAAAATTACTTACCACCTGATTCAAGTTTTATGTAATCCTTGAAATCCTTCTTTGGGACATTCTTATCTTTAATACTTTGCTCTGTATTCTGTTCATCGTCATCATCATTCTCTTCTAGAGAGGGAAACTTCTTCTTCTTCTTGGTCACCTGAACTATTTTCCATTATAAAAGAAATATAAGAAATTATTGAAAGAAATCATTATTTATCAGTATCAGACATAATGGAAAGGAAGAACATCGTACATGTATTATTATCCGTGAACGTTAAGAACTGAATATACACTAGTTGAGAAATTGAGCAAGATACCGTACTTGCACAAGCAACCAGTTCATAGTGCCATCAAAATAAATCTAGATTTTCCACGGTAAACAGAAAATTACGAAGAAATTGCGCATCTTAGTCTCTGTTCAGAATCCCATCACACATAAATTTTCTTTCGGACGGAAAACAGAACATCAAGCAAAAACTATCACTTCAGTTGTCTGTTCAGAATCCCATCACACAAAAAATGTCTTTCCGACGGAAAACAGAACATCAAGCAAAAACTATCACTTCAGTTGTCTGTTCACAATCCCATCACACACAAAATGTTTTTCCGATGGAAAACAGAACATCAAGCAAAAACTATCACTTCAGTTGTCTGTTCACAATCCCATCACACACATAATATTTTTCCGAGGGTAAATGGAACATTGCAGCAGAACGAAATAAATCAAATTGCACTCACCATTCTCTTCATCTTGCAACTTCCTCTTTGCATCAGTGGAATTATCTGCAGAGCTTTTGAATTTTATTCCTAGTAAAAATAAGTACAAACTCAATTTCAAATGTCATTTACATAGATTACAAGGGATATATAGAAGCCTGCCAAAAAGTACCTTTGACACCTTTGCCTTTGGAACTGCTGACATTTCTCAGTGTCTCTCTGTCAACATCAAAATCACTCTCAACGGTCTTCATCTTAGCTGAAATCATTATTCAATGATACCATTCATTTTATTGGAATCATAGATTAATTCCATAAACCAGTCATTTTGTTTCCTAAAATTTCATTCTTACTTTCGTACTCTTCACGATGCTTGTCTGCAACTCTTCTGAAGAAAATAAGCATAACAAGTATATTAGTACATAAAAATAAACTTGAATTCTTCACTGGAAGGCAATTGGTATAAATTTTTGTGGACATTATAACAGTAACACTGTAGAATGTCCAATGAAACATATCATATTAAATATTTTCATATCCAATTGCTTATAATACTTGAGTGAATGTCGTAAAAATGTTCACTCTCTCTTAACATACTGGACATTTCAACACAAGCAATGAGTCCTACTGTAATGAAATTATTAAATCACTAGATAAAGCGGGACAAATATATTTACTGCATTTCAAAGGATATCTGCTTATCCCTCTTCTTATTTTGGGCTACATTGCTTCTCAGCTGGTTCACTGACATGGATCCACAATCCTGGGCATGTACAGTATCGACATGCTTAATTTTTGGATTACTTCTGAAAGAGTTGAAGGAAAAAAACATATTTTCTAACATAACTATGTACTTGCATTTTTTAAATAATAATACTATTCAAACAAATGAATCAATTAACCTGAGATTTCTCCTGATGTTGCCAATATGGTTCTTTATATGAAGGCGAACCTTCTCATTCCTACCAAAAACTGCCTCCTTGTACATAAGCTTCAGGTTGTTCGGTATCTCTTCAACATTCTTGATTGTATGATAAATCTTTTCAGCAGAAACATCAGTACTATTACAGACCTTCAAACTCTCCAAAAAACGTTCCTCTTCCAACTTAAATGTCACATACCTCTCTTTCAATACGTCTTCCCAATCAACTTCACTACTATTTATCATAATCTCATTCCAATCTATTAACGATGCCATGACAAAGCACTGATGAAGTAACCTGTGGAACCCCAGATCAGATTTGAAAGGCAGTGTCACCTTCACCAACTCTTTTATAGCTTAGTCGATCACCACGTGATTTTAAACCTACTCCCAATTGGTTTAAATAAAATCCAAATTCCTTTACATCCCGAAATAAAAAATGAAATACCTTTACATCTCATTTTATTTAAATTCCAATTAATTTGTAACCAAAGTAAGTGCATTTGAAATGTATCTCGACCAATTACACCCCAAATGTATTAACCTTAAAATGACCTATATCTCAATCCAAACCTAAAACTGTATGAAATTGTGAAAAGAGTATTTTCCTCCGATTAAACAATGCTGCACTTAAATTACAGATAAGAGGGCCATTTGCCCTGTTACTCCTAAATCTTCGTCCTCCTACAGCAGCATATGAAAATTTCAATGTCCCAAAGCATCTTTCTATACTTGCTCTTCTTTTACGAAATGTTCATCTCAACCTTGCTGGAAGATTCCTTGTGTAATTTCTCCTTGGAATTAACAAAGGAGGTGCTCTTCGGAATCCTTGATCAGCCATAATTTGCAATCCATTTGGAAGTACTGGTAAATTGACATGACTAAAAAAAAAAAAACATTTCCAAAGTGAAACTTCTCTCATCATAGCTAATAGTAACATTGAAGAGAAATAAGTGTATCAAAGCATGGGCACCCCACCTCCTTAACTGTTTCAAACTTGTTTATGCTACAATGCTAACTTTTGATACTTGTCAAAATAAATTCTATCTTAGTTTAAACAAAATTTGAAATCAAATTCCATATCTTTAAATAATTTGAAACTATGTGCTTCCATTTCCATGATTGATTATAAGAACCAACCTTAAACATGTTGCATCATTTAAATGGCCCAAAAAACCTGGTCTGGAATATACTATAAATCCCTTTACATCTGTAATGATGAGCCAATTCAAAAAAAAACAATGACGATCTGTTCGATAAAATAAATGTTGCATTGCTCCTGAAATATATTACATGAGATTATATAAGTCAATATATTTCTCAGAGGTTCTGACAAATTTGGAATTATTACATTTAAATGTGAACTTAAGAAATGTCTAAAAGGAAATGACCTTTGGGTTTTCTAATACGAAATGGTGTGCAGTCTAAAATTGCAACTACTCTGGGCCATTCTTCAAATATTCCTTTTAACTGCCTCCAATGTTTCATTGAATGCCATCTAATATATTTTGGCACCAAATATGCATGCAAATATGGCAAAATGTTAACCAACATTCTATGAACAGAGCTCAACCTTATTCCAAACATCATTGATAAATGATGCAGTACCGGATACCTCCTCATCCAAATGAAAGCTAAAAGTACCTTGAACATAGTATCATTTGTCATAGTATACAAAATATTACACATGGAAGCATCCAAATCGTTGAAAATAACCTGTCATTAAACTATTTTTTCTAACATACCTGATTTCTCAAATCCAAAGACGGCCTTCGACCATATGGACAAATCATGAAAAACCTGTTTCTCAAAGCATTCACAATAAACTGTAAAGTTTGTGGAGTCTTTCCTGTTAACCAATAGAAATGCATCCAATTTGTCTGTAAATTATCCCATACATCATTGTCTTGAAAACGTGATCTACAGTTAAGAAATAATAAAGATCATGCTTAAATTTAAGAATCAGGACACATGCTTTCTAAATATCATGCACAGACTCAGACCTGTATCCAATAAGTAGCCTCAACAATAAATGAGGCTTAACCAACTTCTTTCTTCTCTTTCGTGCTCTGCTTACAATAAATCTTCTGAACAAAGTCACAACTCTCAAATATTCTATTATCAAATTCATGCTATTCAGAGATACATTTAGAATTTCAAGCTCATCTTCTGATTCTATCTTCCTCAATTTTCGTAATCTGATAAAGCATAATACTTGCATAAATAAATTGAAAACAACCCTATAATCCAAAAAAGGAATCATTTCTTACTAGTCAATAACAACTCTTCGACTAAATCTATCATTATGAATTCAATCCAAGCATGCTCATACATGAACCACCACGTTCATTCATGCAGAAAATAAATTTAAACTATCATCCATTTCGGTGTTCTATACCATGAACATGTTAAAGCAATTCCTTTCCAAAATACACTAATGTATTTACAACATATGAAGTAATTGCCACAAAGAATAAATTCTATTCTCACTTGAATTTATTTACTCTTTTAATTTACACTGTCTTCTGCTGAAAATACCACTTGGTAAAATTTAAAAAACCTTTTCCCTTCACATCAATAGTCAAAGCAATTGCCAAAAGCCGAACATGTCAAAGTCAGTGATATCCTAAGTGGAATGCAATTTTTCAGCGTCATCACTTTCTGGCCTTTAGGAAAAAGTTGAGATGTGTATGAAATAAATACACTATTACCTGCAGCTATGCCGATAAAAACTTGAATATGTAATAGATTATTCATTACAATAATGTAATATTACAAGTCCAATACTTTGTGAAACCGTATAACTGGGATATTAAGGTTAGCGTATCACTTACCAAAATAGGACGAAAAAATGTTACAGAGCCATATTCTAACAACAATCACACACTGGACAATTTCAAACAATGTTCTCCAACTGAAAAACTTATTGTCTGCAGCAGAATCCAACATACATGTACCTCAAGGAAAACTACATTTACCTCTTGCCTTTCAATGTCCCTATTGTGCGTTGCTTTCAGGCAACATTTCCAATTTAATATTGGGATTAACATGTATTTCAGCCTGTACTGTGTCAGATCCCATTCCATCGATCTGTCTATTGTTAAGTATCTCATTCCAGTGTAATTGATGGAGAGCTCTTACTGCATCATCTGCTTGTTGATTTGCAGCAATATTAACTGGCTGTCCTATTCCTTGATCTTCATGACCTGCATCCATTTCTTGTGCGTATTCCTCTTCAGTCTACAGGAAAATAACCATTATTGGTCGACATGAAACTTATTTATTATGATTGGTTTTCTGTGACGAAACAAATGAACTCTTGAGGGGTAATTGTAACTAATTTGTACCTCCACTTCAAGATTCAGTAGACGAAACTTTTGAAATGTGGCCATCAAATGACGGGCATATTTGCTGCTGGACAGAGTCTCGAATAGTCCTTGTACAAACCCTTGTGACGTTTGTATACGAAATACTCTTCAAGAATAAAAAATACATGAAATGTGACAAATTTCAAACAACTCTCAATCATTTCTTTTTATTGTACTGAAGTGAAAGCCAGTGATAAGTAACTGTCCACATGGATAGTGCCAACAGCATTAGTGTTTCTATGTCAGGTCTTTACCACAGTTATTCATAGGTAATAATTCATCCAGTGAACATATTTTTCAATGAACACCTTTTGATTGTAATAGTGCCTCATAGGCTGGCTTTCCACATGCTTAATGATAGAAGAAATCATCTTGCACAAACTGTTCATTTGTACTGCTCACAGTGCTTAACCCTTTTTTCCCTTTAAATCTATTTCCCTAATTTTAGCCTAAATACCTTTGAGATTTAAAAAATTCATTTCACAAAAAAATTACAAAAACATTAGGCATCTTTAGATCCACATTTAATCATGTGATCACTTGCATTACCATGCCATATACATAAGTGTAACATTTACTGAAAACATTTCCAAATAAAAATTTCTGAATGCAAAACTTCTGTTTAGTTTCATTTATCAAATGTGCTATTTCAGTTACAACCAAATTTTAGTAACACCCAGTATTATAATTAGCCATGCTTCTGAGCACAATAAAATGTTTGGTTTTTTTGGTGTGTCTTTTGAGACTTTTCTGTTTTCACATCTATAGATGCAAAAAACTATGAAAGGGTGAACATGCAAGTGCATAAATTAACAATAAAATTGGCAAATATTATCATTTATTTACAAATGCTGTTCTAAGCTTAGACCATTATTACATTTTTTACTGTTCTTTAATCTTTTGTCAGTATGCTGCTTCTTGAAGTTCAGTACCTCTTCAGAGTGCTTACCTCCCACAGCATGTATAATCCATCTGCAGGGGGTGACAGCAGTTGTTAATGGGTGCATTTTGGTTGAGTGGCCAACATTTTGGCTAACATTGCATATTATTCACATCCATGCCTGAATATTGTCTGAGGTTTAGCAAGATCAGCAATCATGATATTTGCAAAATTGATTCCCTAATAAAGAAACTTTCAAGCATAATTGACAATGATAGCAGTAAACAAAAAGATTGCTCAAAAACCCTGCACTTAGAATTCATTGTGTATAACAGTAACTATCATCACAGTTAATGCAGAATATTTATTATACATGTTTAAAGTTGTTGGACATTAGAAAATAACACAGTTATGGGTTACAATAATGGCCAGTTCATGAAACATTTGGCAATGGCCATATTGCGTGAATCTGGCCATTTCCACTCATTGGAGGCCATTAAGTTTATTCCCCGAAATACATGACAAGTCCTTAGTGCATGATGTTCATGTACATTTCATCCTTTACACGCTGGCTTTCCTCACTGGCAATGGTTGGCCAGGAATTTTATATGAAGGAAAGTTAACCATCAGATTGTTATATAAGAGAAAATAGTTATCACTAACAATATTGAGTTAGAAAAAAATGTTGGGATATTTCAAAAAAAAAAATAATATAATCTTTAGCATAATCTTTAGCATAATATTCTTTCAAAGCACTTTAGGCCAATGCTTATGCAGTTATGCAATTGAGGGGTTATTAATGTCCAAACTGCAGTGTAGTACTAAGTGCAGGCATCATGACATGGCTGTGATAACTGATTTGTTCAATCACACATCACAGCACACTGTCTTCAAATAATTTCATTTAGCAGAAAAACATCTAACCTAATTTGCTTCAATTAATGACCACAAGTGAGTCTTCAGGATATAGGGTGCGGTATGCTCTGTTTCCACTGCTAAACTCACTTCTTATGTTTTCTGCTATTTTCCAATAATTTAGGACCCAAATGCTCAATATTATATACCAACAAAAATTTAAACAAAAAGAATCATAAACTGACATAATTTAAAAAGATGTTTTCTGCTATTTTACAATAATTTAGGACCCACATGCTCAATATTATATACTAACAAAAATGTAAACAAAAATAATCATAAACTGACATAATTTAAAAGTAAGTACTTCTTGAAATATTGCACTAAAGTCTCCTGGCAAAAACTGGTATAAAGACATCACACAGAATACTATAAGACAACTAAATACATCTGGATAACCAAGAAATTTATACATCAAGGAATTACATTTTGAGGGGAATAATTCAACTTGTTAAAATTACATATACATTTATTATAACTATCTTATGAATGCATTTAAGTGTCATGTTGTGCATTCAGAGAATTTGCACATCTGTCACCTGCTGAGATTCAAAAACATTAGCAAAGTGTCCAAAAACCCTAAAATAGGGAAAAATATTTATATTTGGATTATCCTACATGGGGAGTTTTGTCATATCCTAAACAATACATAAGCATTTATTGGTTTTTCTATATAGACATCAAAAATGTTCTCATTAATTAAACATGTCCTATTTTAATACTGTATGCTTTCCTTAGGTACCAAATACATAAAAAAAAAATCTGACTAAACATACATACAATATTTCCCATTAGGGGCCAAGAAATGTGGAAAGTGCTCTGCATATGTAGTGCCTTCAATTCTTATCCCAATACTCAAATAAAATAACTCAAATTTATTTAACACCCACTTGCATGACGATTGAAGACCAAGTTAATGCTGTCAGCATATCAGGGCATGAGTATTAATACATTCTGACATTGCACATGCTTATTACCCAAGCTCATGGGCAATTTATGACTGTGTACCATTAACTGATCATCTCACACAGTGAAATTTATTGGACATTACTTAAGGGGGTAAACAATGAAGTGATGACTTATATTTTATCAATACATGAGCATTACTCATGACATTTTCAGGAGGGGGGTGAGGACAAAATATACCCTCTTCTGGCAAAAGCAATCCAATTAAACACAGGGTCAATATTAAACTGCTGTCTTTCAGAAGATTATGACCTCAAGCAAGTATACACTTTTCGCATATGGATTACTTTAAACGGTTTGTTCTTGGATGAACATGCTAAACTAATATTTTAGCGCATATAAATACTTCTAAAAATCAGTTGCAGTTATAAATGGATACCAATTTCAAATATTGTTACCAAAAAAATTTCACCTTGAGATACAGCCCCCCCCTCCAAAAAAAACCATCAGCACATCGCAATAGCGCCAAATGGCGTCCAGCACACTGATATGGGCTATTTAAATAACCGAAAGAAATTGTTATCAGAAAAACCACAAAACAAAATAGACTCAAATTACATACTTTGTTTCCATTTTCCTTTGGAATGCCGGTTGTAGTTTCTGAAACACACTCAGCTTCCTTTGGTTGAAATCAGCATAAATGCATCTTGGAATCGGTCTCATAATGATGTTGATATCAGAAGCAAAGGTCCATGCTGCGTAGCTTATGCACTCTGATAAATCGGGCACCAAATAAACCACTGCAGGAAATGGGAACTGACCGCACACCAAATTTCTGATACATAAACAGATGTCAACATTATCTAAGAAATATCCTTATATTTTTGAAATATTCATATGAATGTACAAGTGTTTTGCTACTTGGAAAATAAAATTCATTCATCTACTGACACATGAATCTTCTGCAGAATGCCACCAATAACATTGAAGTTCACTTCACCATCTGTCGATGGAATACAGGCAATTCTTGGTTGAAAAAAATCAGAAACGCGTTTGCTGATTTCTCCCTTGTGTATAACAATTGGTGGCAAAATTTCTCCGTCAGCATTGTAAGCAATCTGTGAAATTATTAAGTTGTAAACACTCAATGCTAAATGACAAAATATGTATCAGAAAGTGAAGGTCCATGCATTGAATAAAAATACCGGTTAGTGGTAAGGTAGTGCTCATTTATTCAATGTGTCATTCCACCCTTGAATGTGGGTATTTTTTTTCTTTCTGGGGTCAGTGCGTGGTAGCCATGCTAATTTTGGCCGGCCCCTTGAAAGCTCATTAGAACAATTGGTGTGTACATAAAGTCTATGTACTTGTACTGTTTGACTAGGGACCCCCACAGTTTAAAAAAAAATATCCGCATGTAAACATACCGTCAGTAAGCTTATCATGTCGGTACCCTGTTAGACAACTGTACATTCAAACATTTTTCATTAAATATTGTCTTGTCTTAGTACATAGGTCTACCCCAATAAATCCCTGACTATTTAAATATATTACATTGAATCGTTGTGCAAATAGTCCTATTTCTGAGAATGATTATTTCATGTATTTTTATTTCATCTATTACTTACGACTATAAGGAACTCCATTCTGCTAGTTCCATCCCATACTAATTTCTCACACTCCACAAAGAAGATTGATTTTGTTGAATAGCAAAGTGATCCCATGTTGTTTTGACGAATGTACCTTTCATTATCAATAACCCAGTCATCAAACTCAATCTTGTCATATTT
>JBCAUG010283977.1:0-33148 GCA_038406175.1 Haplosyllis leylae | reverse complement strand
ATGCTATGTAAAAGCCATAGAAGTTGAACTTTTACAAAAATACAATCAAAGTCATTCAAACATCCAAAATAAAAATAACAACAACAGCTCTGCATAAAGCCCTTGGGCTTCTTGTTTATTTTATGCACAGAAATGTTCGGAAATAATAACTAACCTGGAAGCTCAATACCGATCTGTGGAAGGAAATTAACGAGAGAATTTCGAATATACTTCGCAATGGAGTATCTCATCAGGCACCAACTGTAGGAATTAGGGTCTGAGTGCTCGTTCATCGCAGTGTCATTCCTAAACGTTAAAGAAACAAATGTATTATTTGATAAATACAAAATTGATTGATTATCATTTCTATCTAAACTCATGCATCATAACTGTAAGTCTTTCCCTACCTTCTAACACCAATGATGTCTTCTTCATCTTCGTCATCTGAGCTTGGTGCTGATTCAGCAGAATCGTAGTCAACAGAGTCTTCATTCGGGTTGCGATAAGGCTGGAAAAACCCAATTGCACATTTAGAAACAATTTCGTTAGTTTTCACAGAATTGTTCGAAACCAATAAAATGCTCAAAGCAAACGATTAATACCTTAGTCATCAGATAACTCAGCACTGACACTTCAGGGGAAACAAACTTCTCTTTGTAAGCTGGTTTGTCTTCCCTCAGTTTTTGCTGTGCGGGTGACACGCCTGTTTGACCCAAAACTTTCATGTGCAACTTCATCCGCTGTTTACTCATTTCGTCCTTGACTCTTGCAACTTTAAAAATAGAAACAATCGATAAACGATTTTAGTTCAGTAGTTTAATCACTCTTAAAAGATGTTAACGAAATGATGAACGTCTAATTCTACTGTTGTACAGTTGATTATGAATCAATATCAAACGAACTGTACATAGGATAAACTGTAATTTCCATAAAAATGTCAGCCTTTATGTTACTGAATAAATAAAACTTACTGCCTTGATTCTCCGTGGAGGTCGTCACTTGTATCATCTTTTTGATTCCGCCGCCGAATATTGCTGGCCACATCCTTTCGTGGAACGGGTGTGCTACTAGTCTGTACAGAATGTTTGCTTCATACATGGCCATTGCGTGAATCAACATGCTCATATATACACCGACAAGCGTCTCGGCTAATAAAATGTTCAACTTCGGCGAGTCTTCATCTTTTTCACGTGCTAGGAGCATCCGTAGTGATGACACACCTGTAAATAAAGACTATTTGTTTTTCGAAAGTGTTTCTCCATTTTGAGGTTCACTTGAATCATTAGCAAACATGAAAGGATCGAGATGAGCACTCTTTTGAAACAAGAGCCGTACACTATGATACCTTCGTTCAGTACCTCGTATTTTATTCAGGACATGCAACCACAATTTGGACATCATAATTTAAAAATTACTTGTGAAAATAGTACCTGGCCATTTAGCAGGCTGTGAGTTCGGGAGAGTCTCATCTATACTACTTGTTCGCCTTCGCTTTCTGGCGCCAGCCATTAAATAACTGTCGCTGTACACAATACCAGTGCTAAAATGAAGCACGACTTAAATGTTTAAAGGACTTACTAAAATGAAGAGCGTAATGATTTTATCTTGATTTAAATACATGTATTAAACTTCACAATTTTGCAATATGCAGGTTTTCATTCAAAAATAATTAAGAGAAAGGAAAAAAATCACAAATACTCACTTCGTGAATCCTTCCATTCCAATATCGACAGTATCACTGATGGCAACGACAAAGTTGTCGCTATCGCACAAACATTGGTAAATACAAGCAGACAGGGCTGCACTCAGATTCCGCAGAACAAACACCTGTGGTAATTAAGCAATTATTTATTCTTTCATTAATTTTTTCAAAATTGTTTGTAGAAAATGGTTATTTCAAGTGAAGTTTCACATGATGCTTATCAAACAAAGTAATGAACAATCGTCGAATAAGAACACAACGAGGAACGTTATAATATTGTTTAAACATTCCAACTTGACTCGCGCTTGTCGTCGTCACTAATACTGGCTTTTTACCTTGTTGAGCATATTGTTTGGAGTTGGCGGTGTTGTGAATTCTACTACGGTGTGTAGTATGTCCTGCGTAACGCTCTGTAGGTGGCGTATTGGATCGGCGATTACGGTCTTGGCACTTGCGACACTCGCGGAGAGCAGTGGAAGGGTTGTTGGGAAGGGAAGAGGTGACAGTAGCTGCTGCTGGGTTTTCTCTTGTTGTAATTCCTGAAGTAACAATGTAAATTACGAAACGTTTCTGTGTTTCATTGTTGGGGAAAATGACCGTTTCAATGAATTAAGCTATTGCTACGGCATTATGATTTTGAAACGGGTGAATAAAATGAGCAATCTGCGTAATATTTCGACAAGCAACAACGAAATTTACCTGTAATAACAGTATGAGTTCCATTCGTACTGAGGCAAGACCGCCACCACACGAGCCATGCAGTACACTGTAGCTGAGCAACGTTCGTATCAACTGCTGATACGCTTTCAGCCATTGTTTCCGTCGAGCCATTCTTTCAAGCTTCGCCTCAAAGTCCATTTTCTCAGCCATGATAATTTCGTGCAGAGTAGATTTGGCATTTGCTTCAATCATTGACAGTGACATTCTTTCATTTTCTGGTTGTGTTTCTTCACCTGCGAAAAAAGAAACAAGGATACTTTGTGTGATATTTCATACCAATGGAGGCCTCAGCAACTCAACTTTGTAGTGTACAGACACCTACTTACCACTGGTCTGAGGTGTGGCCACGGTGGCATCAATGTCCAATCCGTAGCTACAAATACTCTTTAGAACTTGCACTTCCTTTTCTAACCAGATGTACAACTGGTAACGTAACTGGCCTCCGTCAACTTCAAAACCTGTTGCTAGTGTTGATAGTTCCTCCATCATGATTTTGAGACATGCTATAAATTTGAGCTGCTGAGCCATAATGTCACCCTGAAAGATACCAACGACATTTATTAGATATTTAAGTATCTTCCACTTGTAGTTGAAATCTAATACTTTTTCTGTACAAAACATGATATTAATCCACAAAATATGTCTCACCATGATTAACTCTGGTTTTTTGTTCTTTCCTCCATCCTTAGCTTCTACACTTGGACCTTTGAGTTTATCTTGTCTCTCAACTTCACTGTCGGACTTAGTATCACAATCATCATCCACACCATTTACAGCATCATCATCACCCCAATCTAGCTTCAACTCATCTTCACCAAATTTACTCACTGGTGCCCCCCAATCCAATGCGTCCGCAGTCTGTGTAATATTACTTGACACTGGTTGGGACCAGTCGATTCCTCCACTTCCACTGGTACTATTCATTTGACTAGAGTTAAAAGGCTGTGACCAATCTATATCTGATGATTTTGAGGATTTGGCAAGGTTTGTAGAGTTCATCGTATTCTCATCTAAGGTTCCGGAATGAATTTGCGTTTTGCTTACACTATCGTTACTTCTGCTTTTCGTAATATCGTTATCGAGGTCGATTACCTGAAAACAAGATAGTCTCCCATCAACATTACAACACAATATAGGATCATAACCCTCCTCTCCTCCGTCTCGATCATTCTAGACTTATTATTAATGCTAGACCAGTCTTAGTTGGGTGTGTGTTGGGGTGGGTCACCTACCTACCTGGTTGGGGGAGGCAAGGGCCATGGGGTCACCGACCTACCTGACTGGGGGGGGGGGGGGTGAAGCAGGTCGGGGGCCCCTCTCCCCAGTGAACAGAAGGACAGACACAACCGAAAACATTACCTTTCCTTGTACAACGTACGTGGTCGGTAACAAGAATAGACTTTGTTGCAAAAATTGGAATATGAAAGTTGTCAAATAAAAAATTACAATAGTTTTGATTTAGAACGAACGTTTGATGAATTATCTGAAATAAATTTTCAAAGATACCAGTGAAAGCACGAAATTTTAAAACATAGTCTCATTTAGTGACTCATGTTACAAGGAGAAAAAGGCTACCTCTGGAAGTTTTTGCAGAACTTCTAATGCTAGGATGGGACAACCACTCTTGAAGTGTGCATTAGCAGTGCTAAAATACAAACGTCTCTCCACAGGAGTAATTCTGTCCACGTAGGTGACATTCATCTCACCACTAGCAACCTACATCAATGAATATTAAAATAATATGTATCTTTAAATTTAAAGGTTTAATTTACAGGAAAATACCCAAAAAAGGCCCATTTTATTTTTCATTACTAATGAGGAATGCGTACAGCGATTCAAGGTTTGAACTTAGAATTTTTCCGTAATAACAAAAGAGCAACCCACGGACTGAGTGAACGAATTCTCATCAAAGCGATCTGAATGTAACACAGACCTTAGCACCATGACTGAATCCTGACAGTAGAACTGTTTGGCTTTTGTCAACAGCGGTTGTGGCGAGATGTTGTCTGACTAGAAGCGGGTGTGTTCTTAAATAGTTGTAGAAGTTGAATACACTCGGGTTGGACGAATAGGAATCCATATCACCCTTTTCTTTCTCCTTCTTATCATCTTTTCTGGCTGATCCAAGTCCTGTAAAACAATGTACGATCGATCATATAGCAATATCGGAAATGGAACATAAGTGGTCGAAAAAAATATCCTGCTCGTGTAAAAAACTCCTTGAAGTTCTCAAACTTTGCTACTGATTTACATAACGACATACCCCCAGCAAAGTGCACGAGCAATATCTGACATTTGCAATACATGACAATGTCACTGTAATATCATAAATTTAATGTATCATTATTTCGCCGTCGTGATATTAAGAAATAGAGTTAGGTATACCAGTTTCCAGCAAAGTTCCCAATGCCGAAGATTGGTCATTCAGCAGCCAGTATGCCATACTCCTGATGAAGGGATCCGGATGGACATTACAGTAGTCGTAATTCTCTCCGTTCATATCTAGGCCAAGGCATTCCTCGTACAAAAGGCGCTTTAGATTGGTTGGCATGGCGTCGTCCAATTCACTCTCGTATAAACGCGCTATCACCATGGCCAGCTGTAGGTCATCTAACTTGTTCAAGCAAACCTAAAGACAGGAAGTTGGGATTAATATATAGATTACCTCACTGAACTTAAAGAAAAAAACTTAGAAGAAAAACAGAACCAAACTAATTACCTCGATAGCATCTCTAACTGCACCGGCTAACAAGAAGAACGCAGCTGCGTGTTCGAATCTCTGCCGCCCCATTAGAGCGAAGGCGTTCTTTAACGCCGCTCTACGCCACCGATCCTCGGCGAAGTTGTTTTTGAAGAATGTGGCCATTTTAGTGTCATTCACGGACCTAATACCAAAAGTGTTATTGAGTTTTCATTTCTTGCCAACAAATGTTTTTATAACAGTGAGTACAATGAATAAAAGATCAATTTTCGGTAATCGCTTCACTGAACTTGAAAAAAAAATCCCTTACCTGAATAATCCCCA
This sequence comes from Haplosyllis leylae, assembly GCA_038406175.1. NCBI lineage: Eukaryota > Metazoa > Annelida > Polychaeta > Phyllodocida > Syllidae > Haplosyllis > Haplosyllis leylae. The sequence goes on along the minus strand of JBCAUG010283977.1, from coordinate 27,722 downwards.
GATCATGTTCTTTTTCTTCATAGCCAAATAGAAGAGGGCTGCATCAAGCGGATCCTTCTTCGCCTGGAAAGCTGCTTTTGCCAACTGCGATTTAAAATTACACAATTCAGCTTGTTACTTTGTTAAGAACTCGGACTGCGATGTACGCAATACAGAACATTACGTTCAAGTTTAAAAAGCAAGTAAAAACTCCATGGATGATCAAATTTTATTTCCGTATTGCTTCATGTTAATGCCTACCTTTTCAATACAGCGCCTAAGAGTGTTAATATTTCTGACCCACCACCCAACACCAAACTGCCTCAGTTCCGTCCACGTCGGTTCTCCCTTCTGTACACTAGGTAACAAGTTCAGCAACTCCTGTGTACAAAAGACTACTTTGTAATCAACTGTGATTATTAGTCTTCCTGGCAAATGGAATCTTCTGTAAACAATCTTGAAAATAATCTTTCAGAACAGCACAATAGTGGATATAAATTTGAAATTCACGAAAGGAGTTCTTAACTGGGTATCATTCACGCTCAATTGGCCGTACCTCTTCAGATTCAGAGTGGAATGCCCAGATGAGAACGGACGGGTTGAGGCCATTCTTCTGTAGTTGTGCACGTTGTACAAAGGTGAGTGTATTGAGCAGATAAACGTGATGACGCGCAGCTAACATGTAGCGCAGACCACAGTCATCTATACCTTCTGTAGACACTTCCGTTTCTCCCTGTTCTCGAGCTAGCACTGCAAGCCAAATTAACGGAAATACATTAAAAAAGATGCAACCTCGATTTCATAAATGTAATTCATATTTAAAGGCATAGAATTTCGTGCAAAACGTTTTTTTTGTCGTTGTTGAACACACACTTACCCTTCTTTACAGCAACATCAGCAGCATCGTTTTCAGAGAAATCAACTTTGGTGTTGGCAACGGTATCTGCCAATGCCAACAGGTACATCTGGTCTAAACTGGAAAGACCTGGTAACTGGGTATGGGTCAGGTGCCGGGTCAAGTTGCGAGACTGAGCTGGACCAAAGTAATTTGGATTTTGTTGCGCAAAACCCGTCGATGATCTTCTGCGTTCACGGTTTCTTGGACTAGTTGCGAAGACTTCATCATCAGCAAATGGGTCTTCAAGTTCTTCATCAGCCTCAGCAGAGAACAGGCCACTATAATCTTGGTCCGACGTACCAATCTAAGTGGATAATATAATGTAAAACATCATTCACAAAGAGTGAAAAAGTGAAAGTTTTTGCTTATGAATTCACATTTCTCCCGAAAAAGTCTGGGTTGACCGAAAAGTATAAGATATAAACAATCATCCAAAACTACTATCAAAAACAACAATTTCCTTTTTACCGAAAACAACAATTTCCTTTTTACCTGTGACTTTGAGCCTGTAGGTTCTGAATTTAATGTACTGGGTGGTGTATCCTGATCAGCAGCAAAGAGCGCGTACATGGGCAGAGGCGGGATGGACGAGATTTCTATATAGTCGAGGTTGGTGTCTTCTGGAATGGTAGTGCTATCTGGCTGCATGGCCGGACCAGCAACAGATAAGGCCCTCTGGTGAGAAAAATGTCTACCGTGTCCACTTTGGTGTTCATCACTGCCCACCAGCGCCATCTGGGTGGGATCGTTACCAGATATACAACGCACTAAGTGAGCTAAAATGGCTTTGACTCTTCGGATTTTACCAAAGTTCAATAGTTCGATCAATTGCTTTGGGTGGTATTGCGGTAATACAGGATTTGCCAAACGACTTGCTTCAAATAATCCACAATCCTGTATGATCTGTATACTTGACACGCTATCACTCTTGGAAAATTCCCCTTTGTCACTACGAAGTCCTCCTAATTTCTTCTGCGTCTCGTTTCTTTTTACGTTTTCATTTAGCATAGATATACTACTGAAAGACCCGGTTAATTTTATACTCGACGTGGACATGGACACTTTGAGTCCTTTTGGAACACCGAGATTGAGACTAGCGGATGAAGAAACTGTGTGAAGGCTTTGTTCCGTTAGGGTACGCGTGTCCGGAGCGTCGGTGGTGGTGATATCTATTCCTTCACCTGCGCCACGCCATTGTGAGTAGACGTGAACCTCGTTGTCCATACCCACGACTAAGATTCCATCACGAACCCAAGATAGATGCATGGGCAGTGGTGGAAGTCCGTCTGCTGTAGACAGGTCAATGCTTCTCACCTACAAACAAGTTATCGTTATCATCAAGAACATGTTTCCTCCACCAACACCCAATACATACACACTCCACAACCGAAAGTGGTGCCAAGACTTACAATCAAATTTGGCACAGAGGAAAGCTGAAAATAAATGTTTACTCCTTTTTGAGTGAATTTTTCGAAACAAATTTAATCGCGAACAAAGAATACTACCTTCATCCATCGGATTTCTTCAACAAAGTTCTGAACTGTCATGGATTTTGACTTCTGCAAGATTCCTCGCGCCAAGCCTCTTTTTGGACTTTTCTCGTCTTTCTTTGTAGCTTGTGCCAGCTCACTTGACACTGCTGTGTAGAGCAAGACCTGAAGGATAAAGATGTCCAGTTCAAACAACAATTGGTAAATCCCATTTCAATTTTCTTCTGATTTTTTTTAAATATCAAAATTTGTCTCCAAAACTTTGATTATTTGTGAAGTGTATTAGCACACTGGGTTAACCATATAAAAGTAAGAAATAATTTGATACCTTAGCACCAACTCCAACAGTTAGAATATGAGACCCATCCTCCGTTGATACCCAATCCATCTGAACTAGATGTTTTTGCTTTAGTACATTAGCATGAGTGTCTCGCATACTCATGGAACGCTTTATGCTACTTATTGTTGAAGGACTCGGTACAGATACTGTGGACCTAACGATAGCCGGTGTAGAACGGGTTGGTGACAACTGGAATTAAAAGACAAATGTGTTTACAGCATCAGATTTTCCAAATAATAACATATTTCAATCTGTAGTTTCAAAAGTCAAAAATTGAAAAAATAAAAATTGCATTCAAGTAGGAAGTCTCCTGTGTACATTTGCAATGAAATACAAGTAATATCACCTGGCTTTATTACAGTTCTTAAGATTTAATCCCACACCACACTGTCCCAGGTGGACAGTGTATTAACCCACTGATTTTGTAAGCCTTGTCAACTATCGTACACTTTCTTCCAGTATCTTAAAAGCTACTACTTATTCGAGGACTATTACTATGTAAATGGTTACAAACAAGGTGTTGGTTACTATTTAAAGTTTCGAAACTCACCAACAACAGATTACGAATCTGTAGGAGAAAAGACAAATGAGTGAATACTCAAATTAAACAAAATGATGACAACGGTCGATTTTTTTTACTGAGCACTCACCAGTACTGTTCCCGAATCGGTTCCAGAGTCGTTTTGATTTCTTTCGTTATTGTAAATGAGACTTAGATCAATTTCAGTTTTGGGGTCAGGAATACTGATGTTTTTTAATTCTATAGTGTCTTCCAGAGTCCATTCTGAGCCACCTGTCAAGAAAAGTTGGGTATTTATTGAACAGTTTTCATTTAAAATAGTCGTAATCTAAAAGCATGAAGAAGGCCACAAAGTAAACAAGTACACAAATTATCAGGCTGCAATACAAATTTATTTAGAATCACCTACCCGTCGATTCGCACTCATATATTGAGACGCAGAGGTTGACATACTTGTTGTCTGGATTGTCATTCTTTACTTTAATTCCACCCATTTTGTACGCAATAGCTACACGCCCACTATATGCACAACTCACTGAGATCGGTTTTCCTAGAAAGTTCAAACAGTTGTATTGAAAAAATTCTACGTATTCCCTACAGATTTGCTTTATTCATTTGACTCGAGACAAAAACTAGCTGCTACAAAAACTTATGCAATATACAGCTTACACAAGTACAAACCTGGTACTTTTATAGAACTTGTATCTTCAGTTCTAATCATCATCTCCCATTCATGCCACTCGTATTTGATCGCCTGGTTGTCGCTTGTGTCGCTAGAATCGACACTTTGGCACTTCCAGAACCTAACTGTGCCGTCCGAACACGCCGTGGTGATGACGTATGGTGCGAAGCACGCTGGGTAGATGGACGAGGAGCTCGGGTGTCCCGCCGAGACGCTCACATTGGTTATTTCCACTCTATCTAACACCTCCAACACTTGGGTACACACCTGAAATGTTTGCGTCTTAAATTTTGTAGCAGATCAATGTTTTAAACTAATCATTTCCGCATCTGTTTAAGTCTATCACTTGTAGTTCTGATGAAAAACAGCAAGAATACAAGTATACTTGTCTTCTCAAAAACGCTGGAACGCTCATACACTTAATATGGATTTGGCGGACTAGAGTGTACAATTACAACTAAAATGTACATAAAATATCAATCAGTGATAATTTACCTTTGTGGATGAGACGCTCAGTCTTGGTGACGCAAATGGCTGTCCCCGGGGTGTCGTCGGAGGTGTTGTCGTCCCGGTTGTCGTTGGGGTACCAAATACTGCAGAGGTCATGTCTTCCGACTGGTAAATGTGAGTGTCTGGGGAATAACGCACTTCACCATTCTCAGAGGCTACAGGACACAAAATGCAACTCTTTCAGACAATACCAATACAGGAATATATTTTGTAGTTTAGCTTATTCATTATCTTTATTATTCCTTGCCTAATTTTGCTTATTCATTATCTTTATTATTCCTTGCCTAATTTTGAACACAAAAAATAACAACTGGTTTTAAATATAAATACGCGTAACTTTATGCCTTTAATGTTGTGTTCACCAAGTCAGAGTCAGACACCGAGAACTAAATGGCTTGTATGGAAGTATGTGTCGACCAGTGCAAATGAACCATTGTGCGAATAGGCTACTGGCATGTATGTTGCAAAGACTTACGTTCTTTTTTTTTTAAAATTTGTGGTGGGCACAAGTCCTTTTTGTAGGGCCACTGATACCCTTTTTTTTTGGACTTCTGGTGATGTCTGCCCTGGGTTTCAAGCCAGGGTGGATCCCTCACTTGTGTGCTTTCTGGACGTGCAAGCAATGGATTCCTCAGATTTATCTCTGTTACGACATCTACTAACTGTATAGTGGTCAGTATGGCATCCCAGCCCATGTACTTGCAGACTATATATCTATAAGCATTAGTGGTGCTGGAAGCCACGACCGAGTGTGCTGCAGAACAACGCTCTTAATCATTCGGCCACCCCGGCTCGGCGAAATTTAAATAGTATAAGAGACATCAATCCGTCTTTAACATTTTCCACATACTGCCAAAAATATTAATATTAGATAAAACAAGCAAGGGATAAATAAATTCGGATATCCTTCCAAAATAAAATGCAGCCATTTTTGAAAATAATTGTCTTGGGGTAGGTCAGAGGTTAGTACGGATTTTGGAACGTGAAAACAAGCCTCAATACCGGCAGTGATCAAAATCAACAGTAACTGGAAATGCCATAACGCCACAGCAGAGAGGTCAAAGCGAAACTGAGATACAGTATTACCCTAACCTTCTTCTTGTACGTTTTGTTTGATTATTTTCGTTTGTCTGCGTAACTTTTCTTTTTCTTGGGGAGTAGGTGGTGGAGGTGGAGCTTTTTTCGTACCCTGTGAAGCGAGCACTATCTGCCACATGTGTAGCACAGAAGCGCCTGACGCTAATTTCTCCACGACAACCAGGTAGAAGTGTTCTTCGAACGTGGTTACATTCACCAGATTCACCATTGGTTCTGACGCACTCTCCTTGCCCTTTTGTCCTTTTGGAGACTGCCGAGATGTCTTCTGACCAGTGACTAGTTGTTCTTGAAAGACGTTGATCATTTGGATGTGTTGCCAGTCCTACACAGAACAAAAGTGGGTGATGTGAATTTAAAATGTGCCGAGAATACCATCACCATTTTTCTTCAGAAAAATGCCATCACATTCGTTTCAAAGCAGTAGTACATTGGTACCTGTTTGGCATCAACAATGGCATCAAGTTCAATAATGCAACCGGGTCTCGCTGTAGACTGTAAACTGACAATATTAAAGATTTCTCGTCCGTGTGGCGGGGTACTTGGTGTGTTCATTACATACCCCGAACTGGCACTACTGTTGGACCTGGACATCATATCCATAGCCTGAAAAATAACCTGTACACGATTAGTGGCCAGGGGTCACAGTGTCAACTGCTCTGCCTGCCGAGTGATACCGGAGTCTGAACATTGACGTTACCGTCCATAACAGTTGCGCTATCAGGTTATCTACGAATTAGCCGAATCAAGTTATGCAATTGATGGCACAAAAATGGACTAAAGAAAGACGTATGAGAACATTTACAATTAGTAAATATCTACACAATGAAAAGGGTTCTTACTTCTGAGCGTTTCTTAATTCCTAATTCCATCAAAAGCGTTCTGGCGTCAATTACAGCCTGGTACAACTTTAGACTGGTACCATCAGACGCAACAAACAATGCACTGGGAGAATTACTGAAGGACCCCAAAGTTGAGCTGGGTAGCAGTGTGGGTAACCAAGCAACATTAGAAAACGCTGACGCCTCGGGAGAATTAATCCGTGCCAGTTCAGATATTCCACCAGATTTGGATAAAGGTCCAATAGGATCCACTCTCCAGAGGATCAGTTCACTACAAAAGCCACCTGGACCTGGGTCTACACTTTTATTATCCAAGGGCCGCCTTGCGCAGCATCCATGTATCCCATTATCTTGGGTACACTGTTGACTAGAACCTGTACTTTGGCAACTGTGCTGTTGATTAGCGTTGTTGTTCAGTTCAGGTATGTTGTGATGCGACGTTGTTAGCATGAGCGGAAGCACAGGATGGCACGCCGCGGAGTTTGTGCGGAAGCGATGGCCACTGACCCGCGACGCATGCGCTACGCTCAGCACCGTTGAGAACTTGGAACCTTCTGCGAATGAAATCTGCCACTGGTTGAGCGACCCGTTGGAATGTTTTGAAAGCATGATTGCATTTGGTGTAAGTTGGTTATCACTTTGTCCAGGGGAGTTTTTGCCCGCTGCATTTGCTGTAAAAACTCCGGCTTTATCACTGCTTGCATCAAATGTCTTACTCTCAGACTCCTTGAGCGCCGATTTTAAATCAATTTGGTTGTTATGGTTGGAGTAGAGGAGTAAATTGGTAGACATGGTCATGGCATCACCGACTGGGAATGCTCCAGGTATGCGGGAACTGAAGCTGATCTGCACTTGTCGGAATGCACCGGGTTGAGCTTCATCCAACCAGTCCACAAGCCTGAAGAAACATTATATTTTAATAATAAACTCTTTCTGAAACTGCCAGATGTTTGTCATGTTGAGACGGTAATCAACGATAGACAGATATACCTTAGTTTGAAAAGAAAAAAGTGTGACAAACATCCAGTGAAAGTCTTACCAGACGAGAAAGCTACCATCCACAGGATGAATGCTGAATAATATGTCAGAACTTTGGTGCCAGTCGCGCAGTAGCTGGTCAATCTTTCGCGTCAAGTTGTCCCCCGGCGGACCCTGGATAAAAATCAAGAACATTAAAAATCTCATTTTATGGCAACCAATGTATTGCGACAGTTTTAATCATTTATTCCTCGTGAAATATGGTGGAAACTTTGTTAAATTGTGCCTTGATCTTTTTCACTCTTGGATTCTTTTCATGGGGAATGGTTGGGAGTGTTGTTAAATGTTTCTTAACTTAGTGATCGAAGCAACAGACAACTAAATTTAACAAAGCGGGCCACTAACCTTGGCTGGCTCTGGAATAACTGTTGAGTGTGAACTGGTCGTGACACCGGAAACAGCCGATACCTCACTCTCCGTACTGACGTGACTTTGTGATTTCTTCAATACACCGCGTTTACTCCTGTGAGTACTGGACGAAGATGTACCTAAGGAAGAAAAGACGTCCGTTATTTTCATCCTATTGACATTTATTATTTTTCCTTGTTTTTTTTTCACATTTACAAAATGAAACCATTGCCAAGGAACCATACAAAGAGACATATCTGTTGCTTAATATTGTTATGAATACGTCGTTACTTGAAAAAAATTAAGTTTACTTTTGGCTGGGTCGGTTTGATCTGACGCCTCTGACGTCACAGACGCGTCAGGCTGACTTCCGCTTCCATCATCCTCCATGTCAACTTCGTCACTTGTAGCTCCATCTTCTGGGGTCGACGTGCTGCGTTGTTTGGTTAGTTCCATAATTATGCGCTCTGCTTCCCTGGTGAAGTGCAGTTCCTTATTGTTCAGCCAGTGAACCACGAAGTTCAGCTCATGAGATCCGTCCGAACTACTCATCGCCGGCAGCAAAGGAATGTCTGAAATCCCAGAAGAATAGTCGATTAAACCACCAGCCAAGAAGCTTTTATGAGATCAACATATTCTTTCTGAGAATTTTAACGTACCGGTATCGGGATTAATACTAGCTGCGAGATGGAAATGGAATCCAGGTGCAACGCTGTTGGGGTGGATGCCAAACTTGTGGAAGTCATGTTCACTCTGTGTGCTCGGTAGAGGAGCGATGCCCTGCATAGGTTGTCCTGGAGGACCGGTGTGACGTCTTCTTTTGTTAAGTGTGTTCCTGCAAAGATCAACATTGTTTGACTAATAACATAATTTAACAGCAGTATATTTTTCAGTGGTGTGCAGTGGCTGATTCTAATTTGATCATAATAACATGAAACCAGTCATCCCTGGTCACAAGTTTCATAAAATCAATGTTTACAACGGAAATGGGCAAGTTTGAGGAATTTTCTTCACCTTATGTGACTGAGCCTGAGCATCATGCGGTTCTTGTGTCTCTGTGTGTGGAACAGAGGGACGGTGCTGCTGTTTGGGTCAAGCTGCTGTAGATCCACCAGTCCGTCCTCGGGGAGGATCGTCTCGCACCAAATACGGCAGATGTTGTCCTTGCAACTTGTTATCAGCATGTTCGCTACCGAAGCACTGAAACATCAAGAGAAACTGAAATATTTATTTCGTTTTAACAGGAATTCAGAAAACTCGTTGTCTGAAAGCACCAGTTTCGTTTTGTTCTGACAGGAATACCGTGATTTGATTTGTTATTTACAATTAAATTTTGCTTACAGAAATCCATCAGTATTTACAAGTATTGTGTCTGTAACCACTGAATATGATTCTTTGTCTCTTGCTACTTGCTAATATATTTCATTGAAAATAAATGTATTTTACTTGGAAGATTTTTAAAAAAAATTTAACCTCAGCTGTAAATCTATTGATTTATTTCTTAGCTCATTTAGTTAATAATTTATTGCCATAGACCTTAAACAACGTCGAACGTTGGGTGTGAGCACAATGTTTTACGAGAAATTTTTCTTTGCCAATTTATTTCTCCCTTACAATGGTTCCTCCCGCAGATTAAGCTCTATCTTTCTTATCCTCAGGAGAACACCACTAAGCACTTAACACTCTTCTCTGAACAGCTTACATCCCTCACTCGGGCCCGAATTCAATTAACTTATGCGATGCCGCGTCCAGCAGCGGATTATGAAATTAATTAGGGTCAATTGTTGTCACTAATATCGACTATCTCTGGCAAGAGTAACTTAGTTACTTGTGAACTAAGAACACTCTGGAATTTCAGTGATTTGGTCAAGAGCGGTGGGACTAACTCCGGTTGAAATTATGATATAAAACCAAGTTTTGTATCACAAATCTAGATGTTCTATTGGGGGTTGGGTGAGCTTCCCGTTGTGAATTATGTTTCATATCATTCCACACATGAAATAGCAGGAATTTAAATTTACATGTATGAGATGAAATAAAAATGTTTACCGCACTGAAAACATAACACATAAATCTTTTGGTTCAGACACCTATGAAAAGCGTTCAATATTTCAACTAAGTAAGTGCGCTGGAAAACAGGGTCCTGAGAGACTTTTTCACTCTCTCAACATGTCTGCAAGAGACAGTACTTTCGGGGTTCCGTGCCTTAAGTGTCCTCACAGACATCCTCACAGTGTGGTGGTAAATATACTGAGATGCTTTAACCTGTGGAAGAGCCGGAAATAAACTGATGTCTAGGTAAAGTGCGACACAATTGAACCTTTAATGGACTAAAGAGTGAAGGTACATAAGGCTGCCTATAGAAATTCCCAGCTATTATCTTGGCTGCGTGATAAAGAAACTGAACAAACCCACCCCATTTTAAGCAATCCATTTCAAAAGCTGCGTGCAAAAAGGTAGGCGGTAACCGGATGTGCAATTCCGGACGTCCGAGTATGTGAGAACTATTGTGTTCGATTGTGTTCCTAATTGCACTTCTTTGGTAAACGAAAGTAAACCCCCCCCCCCCAAAGAAAACGCTCCCCTTTCAACAAAACAAAGCACGAAGTCGCGCTTGAAGGAGATTTAAAACTCTTGAGACATACAACAAAATAAAATTTGGTGCTTTCTCTGTGTGTGGAAACAGCAAGATGTGCTGAATTTTAGCTGCATTCAATATGGATGTGGCAGCTGTGTGGGACGGTGGGGGCAGTCCCTGGTGACAATCGGAAAGAGACATTTTAACAACAGTATATCACTGACACATGTTATTTACGCGACTGCCATTTGTTGCTTTGCTGAATATTTACTTGTGAGGAGGCGTAAAGAAATTCAGAACAGGAGGCAAGACACATAATCAGTGAAATGCCAGTGTTCTTAATAAAAACCTTCAGATTAGAGAAAATAACAGGAATTGTCATTAGATACGAAATGTTATGAGATTTCGCCCTGTGGCATTCAATGAAATATGAAATTCTAGAAAAAATTCCCAGACAAATTAAATTTAATGTTGCATTGTTTGTAAGAATGGTGTGCAACTATGAAAACAACCTGGCAAGCAATGGCAGCGTTTGCTTTGCAAAAATATAAATATTTATCAGATTGTATCAGGGTTGCCACACTCCGATCAAAACAAAATTCCCGGTGTTTCACTGGGTAAATTATATTTTAATTTTTTTTTTTTGCAAATTCCCCGTGTTTTCCCTGTCTGGAAAATGAACATCCAAATTCCCTGTGTGTAATCTGTGTGTAATATAACTAACTGTCCAATACTAAATTCTTCTAATTTTTTGAAGAAGGTTCATTACGTTCAAGCGTTTAAAATAATGTGAGAAATACTGCGAATTGAACAGCACAGGAACATTGCTGATTTGAGGGGGTTTCGCTAGACGCGGACGAGAACGAAAGGTTCAAGCTGTGTGACATACGCTGTACAACCCGGACACCCTGGAGGAATTAGAGGCAACAGTGTCAATATCCATCAGGTGTCCCCTACTCCAAATCTCAATTTATCTCCGCCGTACACACTCGAACCCAAGTCCATCCTCATATCAAACTGACTTCGTCCATGTAATAACAATCTTATGGAGGGACTGTAGTAAATTAGACCATGTGTTTGTAATATTTTGTGAAGACCCCAATACCTAGCACCAACTACATTTATGTTTTTTTTTTGTAAGTTAACCGTGAGTCTTGTGGGCCGTTCTGTGGGAGACAGATAATGAGCGTTCAGCATATATTTTGGTCGTTTATCAGTCAGCAAGGTCACTGAATGGGGATTCTGAGAGTTTTTGGAAACGTTCTGGCTGTTTTATGATTATTAGGGGTATGTCACTGATTGCCATTTCACGAGCCAGCGTATGAAGCAACGTTACAACGTCATTTTCATTTGTCAGGTTCTTTAGGTGAATACAAATTCCATGTCATTCCACCAGTCGTTGGACAAGTCTGATCTGATAGAATATTGAGCACCTTGGCTAATTCATTCACTATTACATTGCACAAAGCCTAATAATTTAGGAATTTACCTGGGAACTGTCTGGGCTGGGCAACTTTTCGAAACTACGACCCTGTGAATAGCCCAAAGAATACTATAGCTCTGTACATGCCCATCGGGACCGGTAAACCACTGCTATATGTAACTGCCGTTTATCCCTCCTCAGGGAGCAGAGACGAGGAAAGCAGAATTAGTGGTTAGACACATTGATTCAACCGAGAAAATCCGACACAACAATGCAGTTAGTAAATTCGTGCATTTTACCTCCATACAGGAGCTCAATGGGTACATGGAATATCATTGCTGTGCAAATTAGATATTTAAGTGAGATGGGTTTTTCTCCTTTCATTTTTCTTTGACCCTGCCTGGTGATATGGTCAAGGAAATGAGCCGGTTTGTATCCAAGTGTTTGTAGTTAAACAGTGAATTTACATAACACGTAAAAGAAGCAAAGGAAAAAAAGTTCAAGTCAGAATGCAATTACTTTTGAGTCTTAATTAGTACATAGCAAATATGAGTAATTTTCCACCAATTTACACTAGATCTGAAACTATGTCCCAAATAAACAGTTTGTGAAATTGACGCTTGGCTCAACTGCAACTGTCATATTCTCTGCATGTGAGCCCAGACTTGACAAGTGCTTCTCCACATAATATTTGGGCTAATCATGGCAATAAGAAACTTCGATTTTGTCTTCAACGTCTATAATTTAGGTCCCTGTGAATACTGCTGCAGGAAACATGACCCAAAACTGAACGTTTGAGTCTCGTGGTAACGACGGTATGGTAATTTTAACTCAAGTACTTATTTTGTTGACAAAATAGCCTTTCTATCAAAAACCAATATCAATTCATTTGGTTCACTTGAAAGAGTCACTGTGTTTGATTTGATACGTTAACAGTAAATTTGAACTTACTTTGGCATATGTTTGGATGTTTTCCGCCACGAGAAACCGGTTACGGCTCGCGGATGTGCGATGTACACAAACGAGAAGTTGACTTCTTCTTTCTTCGGACTCACACTGTCCATGCGTAACAATGGAAATTGCACTGAAAAGATCAAGTCATTCGAAAATGAATAATTTAGGCCAAATGCACAGAAATGAATTTTGCGACAACCAAGTTTATGTTTATTTATTCTTTTTATTTCCAGCCTTATTATCTAAATTTGTACATACCTTTTTTGTTTTCATACCAGACCTTCACAAGTCGGTCAGTCTACAAGTTAATTGGACAATATTCATTATATACCAAAGCCACATTTCCTTAAAAACTGCATTTCCGAAACAGAGGAAAAATTGGGACTGCTTGCTTTATTCGAACCTACCTTTCCAACAGAAGCGAAGAGAAGGCCATCTGGTGAGAACTTGAGCTTGTGAATGGGTGTGGCTGGACGACACTGCCAGGCAAGCTTCCACTCCGGCTGTTCCGCGTCCCCCTCGTCTATGAAGAACTCAACTTCGTCGTCTGCGCTAGGGTCCCGCGCCGGCTGGTCTGGACATATCCAAATCTGAATTGTGTCCCCTCCGGTCAAAAGTTTCGAACCTTCAGTGACAATGGTTAAAGATGGATGGTACAAAATCGACAATGGAATTCCGTAACAAAACCAATCTCCTTTTCGATTACATTAAAATATTTCATGAATCTCTTAGTTTCCACGGCGTATTTTTCAAATTCATGAGCTGTAAGTACAAAAATGACTTTTTATGCCACTTCTAAGTGGATTCAGATATTTGTTGAACTTAAATGTGGAAGATGAATTGAAAAGATATGAATCTGCTATTATTGCGAATCAGTTACCATCTTGGGTGAAGGAAAGAGCAGTAACTATGGATTCTGTGGAGATTGTTCCCGTGTGGTACCATTGGTAATCTAGCTTCTGAAATAGCGAATATTTAAACTTACACATGTGAAATGTAATAAAAATGTCATGATATATGTCACTTTTTGTTTCTCAACACAATAGGAATAGCATATACTTTAGTGCTGTTAATGCACATCATTTCCTTTACAAATGGATTTGACGCTGTGAATTAATCTCAAGTTTTGTCGAAGCCTCGTGTAAGATACATAATACGTGACAACACTTTTATTATTCTTAGCAGTTTGTATTTTATTGTCATTTGGTCTTTCACTCAAAGAAAATAATATGAAACCACATAATATACATTTAGGAATCACCCGCAATTTTTATTGTTTGATCAATCAAACATCCTTATTTGCAACCCACGCAGAAGCAGCTGCAAACAATTCGTTACTGTTACAGCATATCAGTCTTATCTTCAACTCTTTTCTTTAAAATCAACATTAGAAAGAGTAATTCGCTCAGAATAAGTAATAGGCTTTGTTTAAATTACATGCTTTAATGTTTTCTTACATGTGTGCTGTCTGGATGAAGCAAGGGTGTTGGTTCAAATATACAAACTTTCTTTCCGTAAGAGGCGGCGATCTGAAATAAACGAAATGAATTCACTGTTAAACTTATTTTGCGTATTCAACAGTCATAAAAACAGTGTTAGTACTAATAACATCTTTCGATGGGAACTCTCTTTCAAAAAAGATATTGACTGTTAACATGTATAACCAGTCCATTTTCAAACAATGGCAGGAATATCGATATCGTTGAGCAAATATTTCCTAGACGATAGAAAAGTCCTCCACAACAAAAAAATAACAGGATAGATCATTTTGAAATTAACCTGTCAACATCACATTGGGATTTTCTGCATTCAGAAAACAAAAGCTATGATTGCTACAGAGACGGCATGGGCAACAGAATAAGAGCTTGAGATGTTCATATCCATTCGGGTTCTGTACAACAATAAGCTGTTGTTTGCTTATGTCATGTTTCCTTCATGTTTTATTCCTCCTTACATCCTCTCTAACATAATATATTCCTACGAGTGGAATGCTAATTTCTGAAGAAAGAAAACAACGGAAAAGCACCAAGGCAACCAGGAATAAATAAGCAGGGAATTTCCAGACCCAAAGTAAAACAACAGTCAACTGTCAAGGAAGACTGCAGTCTAAACTCAATCATGTTGACTTTCATTTGATGAGAACAATATTTTGCATCGATATTCCTGCATGACATACTCTCGGCTGTAAACTTAAAATGTTTAATCAACAGATTCGTCTTGATGCCCGTTTCCCAATATTTTCGCACACTCCCACACAACTGCTCGCATCAAATGTTCAATACAATGAACTGGTGACAACCTGTAAGGTAAAAGTGCTTTTCTTTGACACATACGACAATTGTGTAAAAGGCAAAGCGGCTGATAATTAAAATGCCCACCCACACACATATTAAAATACACTTTTGATTACATTGCTATACGTTACAGCAATGCAGGTGGAATGTACCAAACAAAATATACCATAGCAAAAGAGTGAATCGCGCCAAATAGCGTTGCGCAACATTATATCATAGTTTATCTTCCTTGTAACACAACGAGTACCTTGATTTAAAAGGCCTCTTGGCCTCAATATACGAAGGGGACCTTTCCAATTTCTCCAGTTATTATTCAAGTCTCGTTCACTTGTATTGTGCATATTACCAATACATCATAGCAGGTGTCACAGAATCTAATCTGACCCACGACCGAAAAGATCTCCGTTTAATCCACGAGTACCAGCATGTCAATTGGTCAAGAATCATTCCATGCAGACCAAACGTACAATCTTCATATTTGAAGTTCTGTTTCTTGGTCTCCTCTATTCGGTTGCTGTATTGCTGGAGTGGATAAGTTTCTTGGGAAGTTTTGCATTTTACCACAATCTTTAGAAATGGTTAAGTTGGGAAGATAAGGAAGATTAGATTGTTCTTGGACAGGAAGCTGGGATACACAAAACAAACCACAATGCCAACACAAGTCTCCTACTTTAATGGGAATATGCAGAGGCACAAACGAAGGTTGTACCTGTTATATTGAAATCAATCACGTTTGTGCCCGTTCAGTATTCTTCATTTGCAGACACACAGACTGAATGATCTTGACCTTTTACAAACAATGGCAAATGAAGGATTATCTTTGCAGTCAAAGGCAGACAGCGATACTGAAAAGGGTAATCAATAGAGATATATTAGACCTGAGTGTATGTGTATTGACCAAATTCAGTCTAATGTTCTTGTTTACGAACTTAACTGTAAACTGTTCGATAACGCTACACAAAACCTATAAATGAGGCAAAATATGGGTACCCTACATAAGGAAGTGTTGTTGACCCTGAATTATAATTATCGTAGTCCATATTTTGGTCCATGTGAATCCTTGCCATGAAATAGCCATGAGTAGTTGAAGAATATGTTACGAACACAGGCAAGCCTATCTTTTGGAACTGCATTCCTTCTTTGGGTTCAATGATGCAAGGGGCAATTCAATAAGATCTATTGTTTTCACAAACACAACCTACTGAGACAAGGTCCCTGTTCGGTACCACAACCAGGCGGCCCGGAACTTGGGCTCAAAATGTTTCCCCGTGCATCACCAATCAGAAAATTACAAAATCACAAGCATTTGGGGGCGGGGGGAGGCAACTTTTGTTCCTGAGGATAAATCTGCCTAAATCCCGAAGTCCCACATTTTCGGGGCGGGGATGTGTGTAGACGATATTCTTGATTTTACGCTGTCCACAGATGTTCTGGACCATAATCAATTATCGTTGAAAGCACAATCACGGTTACCACGTCAGGCATGTGAAACATGCCTGCAGTAATCTGAGGCCTGTGTATTTCATATTCGCACATACAAGGCAATCTATGGAGTCCACATTCTCCATGACTGTGAAAATATGCGCCACATTGTGACTAGTAAAGCCGCTTTGATTGATCCGTTTGGCCACTTAAGGTGACTGCAGTCGTTCTGTGAACTGGAGGGTCTATCCACATGTTTGCACATCAAACATTTGAAGGAATACTAAGAGTCATGAACCATCAATGACCGCTATCCTTGCAGCTTATACTTTCAAATGGTTTTGAAAGCATATGATTTTCAAAGGCCGCACACCAGGTCTTTAATATGACAGATGGTCTTCAAGCACCGAAATCGTCCAGCTCCAATAATTCTTTGACTCCGAAGACACCAGAAAACGATTCCATGATCGGGAATACATAAAACTATTGCATATCAATTTCTCGGCTTTGGGTGTTTCAAGTATGTGGACAAAGCCTTGAAATACAATTGGTGGCCACCATATCGGTTATCGGTTTGTAAGACGCCTTAAGCAAGCTTGTGTTCAAACAATAGCCACAGAGGGGAAACGCTGCCTTCCATGTGCAGTATTGTAATCCCCTGAAACACTGAGCATTTATTTAGGCAGCCAGGGCTCTCAACTACTTGGTTGCATTGGCCTCCCTTGATGCTATAGTATTTCAATAGAGATGTCATCTCTGCAATCCCCCGTATTTAACATTATTTCCCCTGATTGGTGTTTACTGCTGCTCTCTGCATAGGAATCCGTCTCTCAGGCTATTACAACTGCTGGATTTCTGGAGCCATTGGGACAGGGGAATCCAACGCAAGTCTGACTCGGTGTATCCATGCCTATTGGTTTAACGACAAACACAAAACTGGATGAATGGCCACATTTTAACAATAGTTTCCACTCCAGCCATATGGCCAATTCATATACTACAGCCTTGAGTTAAAATAATTAATATGTTGCGAATTTGCACATGTATGTGTGCAGGGAAACATTCTGGCGCTTTTCCCTGCTTATCCCTGCAAGATAGAGTCTATGGAAATGCAGCGTGGGCGTTGGACAATATGGGATGAAGACGTCAATCCGTTACGACAAGCGGACTGACATTCAGGAACAGATTGGCTGTCTGACACACAATGAACAAGAACAGATTGACACTGAGATACACACGATGGCATGTGGTGACACAACGGTTTGACAACCTCAGCAGTTTCGAGCACCCACTTCTTGCCTTTTCACAAGTACCTCTGACATTTGGTTTCAAACACGGTGACATACACGCAATCAGCCCACCATCCGTATTTGGGATGATGATGTTGTTCGCTACAGATTGTGCAGAAATGTTTCAAAGCATTTGAAATCTTAAACGCATATATTGTTCTCCACAAATATACTTAAATTTGATATTCAACTCCGTCTAATGATACCGTTTGGTTTCATTTTATTCCTAAATTTTGTATCATTCCTTTCTGAATTTCTCAGTCCATGTCATGAAGAAGGGCAACAAAGTCAGCCTACAAAATTACACCAACTTGGGCCTTAAGCTGCTTGTCTCCAAATAAGGCCAAATAAGGGGCATCATGAAAGGCATACATTGCTGCCGAAGTAAATTTCACACTCAGTCAACTCCAATCTGTACACATAGCTTCTCTGCGCCCAGAATAGCAAGACTGACCTTCTAATAGACAAAGAGAGATGTCAAATTCGGGAGAAATATCTCTATTTGGAGAAACACTCGGATCCATAAAGGGAATATCTCACTGCGATAATAACGGCAGAACATCACTGAGATGATGTCGAATTCGTGACATAACAGCTAAGTACAACTGCTTTATATTTCAAGCAACTCAAGTAGATAGTGTCTAGCTGCGCTCTTGCCACAAAAGTGAAACAAGAAACACTAAACTCTCAAAGCCAATTCGTGAGCTATGCAACGTAATACAACGCGTTTGTGACAAAAAAGAAGCGTTCCGCTAAACGACATTTACAATTACATGTATACCAGGTGCGAAGATCGAGAATTCAAAGATCATTCATAAGGTTGATTTGAAACGTAACCGTTGATAGTCGATGCTGCCTTAGGTACCGTCCAAAAATACATCATTGCTATCAATATAAACAGAGACGGATGAACACTAGGGTCAAGACAACAGCATCTGGCCACTTAAGTCATTAGCAGTAACAAGTACGACTGGATAGTAATTACAAGCTTCATTGGTTTGCAGCCATTTAAATGAAGCTGTCCACTGTCGTACAGTATCTCTAGTGGATCGCAATGACTCAAAAGAGACGCGCAGCAGCTTCTCGTTAATATATTATTAGCATTCGTCGCAACATACTCATCCTGCATTCACTATCTGGTCACCTTTGCTAATTGGTGAATAGGAATGAATGAATTTCTATTATTTTCATAATTAAGGCAGAACATCCGGGCAACAACAAGAACTACGCCTGTTTCAACATCAAGTGTTGTCAATATGTGTATTCGTTGGTGAATTACCTCGTACAGGTAAAAGCAGTTACAACAGTAAACTCGAACATTTGGTCTTTGTAACGAAATTCCCACACAATATGGATCTTACTGCACTTACTACGTACAGTTAATTCCGTAGTAGTTACGCTGACGGGAATAACGAATGGTCAATTTTCCAAAGTATACTAATTCATTTTTGACATTTCAAGCATCGGACTTAAATGATACGCAATTTTAGTGTTACCATTATGTTGTTTAAAACATATTAATCTTTCTTTACTATTTAAATCTACGTTTTCACTTCACTTATGAGTGTGCTTTTTTGCAACTTTCGCCAGATTTAAGTGTGTGTACTATGTATGTAGGTACCTGAGATTTCACCATTACTGACATTGTACTTTTATTCTCAAATGCTGCATGCTTTTTTCTTTCTGAGCTATTCGTGGGATTTTTAGATTACTCCTCTGTAATTATCATTGTTACTTCACACAGCACATTAGCTGTATCACAACAGAAGCATTAGACTTGAAAGCAGATCTCAGATACCCACAGAACGTATGTAACGGTGGCTTGGAAGGGAAACAAGCAGGCACATGCGACGAGGGGCTTTTATTTCCAAAATACCGTAAGAGTAGTTTTTGATGCAATTATAGAAAGATGACACGAGAAGCTGTGAGCAAATTTTCACAGATGACAACGTCTCCAGTCTAATGTCTATTTTTGTGTTCGTTTGTAGCAGATGGTCGTTCAACACGTTTTCTCGTTTACGTCTTTGCTAATTTCCTGAAAACATGAGAGTGTCCGCATTTTTATGCAAATCTGAATGAACCTATACAACAGCCTGCCTAAAGCACTTCATCCCGACGTGCGTCAATTCTGACCGCTCTCAAATATGTCCTTCTGTTGGTAGGAAATCTCAAGCCTCTCAATAAGTCAGAACACATCTATCTCTTCAATGCGCCTTTCTGGAAAACTGTGCATCAAACTGTCATTATGCTTATTCATATATTTGGTTCCACGTGAAGGACTTGCGGACGGGCCTCAATTGGCTCAGCCATCAAAAACAAATCGATCAGCATCTAATATCAATCACACAACCAGAAGCAGTTTTTGAACGAAGAGACATTGGTCCTTCCCTGAGTCTAAATATAGTAAGCGAGAGGCAATAGTAATGGTCACTATGAGGGCTAGCATGAACAGCAAAAAAGATTCTGAAGAGGTTGGTGGGTACAGGGGTGAATTATGCTGGAACTACGGGAATAATTCGATTCTCAAGAACAAACACACAGACACGTCTCAAATACAACAACATACATAAAAACGGGGAAACATCAAATGAATTCACATCAAACTGAAAACTGCACCGGTACATAATATTACAGAGATCTGAAACGCTTTACTTCCTATTTATTCTGTGGCTAATTATTTACATTTAATGTACTGAATATTGGTATCCGGCACGTGAGTGGCATTTCCAGTGTCATCTGATTTTTAAAAAAAAACGTGCCGTATCTATTTTTAATACTGTAAACAACTTTGCGGTTTGACATTAGATATTATTTTGTTTAGTCTGGAACATTTCTATGCTTTTTTTCTTCATAGCACAATAGCACGTCGACAAAGTTCCCACTTTATGACGTCGATCTTGATATTTTCTGATATTTGGATACATCAAAACAATACAGCTGAGAAATTCACTTGACAAAATGAAAAAAACGAGCTTTGAGAAAAGAAACACAAAGGTACCAGCCGTCCATTAAAGTACGTGCGCCAAAAAATCTCAGAGAATAAAACTAGGTATCTAAAAATAATAAAAAAATAGAATTTCTTTCTTTTTTGTTAATCCTTCATCTTTGTAGGTGGAACATTCTCGACGCAATCAACTGAACTTGCATCCGCCTGCATATGCACGCTCAATTTGTCATTCCTACCTTCAGTCATTACCTTCACAAACAAGTTGGCAACCGTTTGTCTCCTTTTCCATACTTAATAGTCACAAAATTAATTCAAAGCGACATGCGGTTGACAGCAATGTCACTCTTTAATTATTCTGGCTCAGACTGAATAAGTTACAAAGTCATGTGGCCGATATCTACCACGCCAGCAATTACATAATACTCCATGCAATATGTACATTTTGATGTAAGGCAAATAGGAAGCTTTCCTGTCAATATGAATGTAATATATCAAAGTAATTACTTCATAAAATTCAACTATGCGGAGGATTTGTAGGAAAATCTACTGCGAAATATCCGACACATTTTAAGTCATGTCTGGAGAAATTCAATTTATCAACGCCTGCAACAATACATCAGGCAGTTTATGAAACTCACGAAAGCATTCTAAAACAAGAAAATCCTCCTGCGTGACCGCAAGAGGAGTACCACCAGTGGCGTAACGCGACTACACCTTGTCCTATCCGGGAGGGGGTACACCCTGTCCTGTCCAGTGGGGTGCACCCCTATCCTGTCCAGGGGATACCCCTGGTCCTGTCAAGGGGACCCCCAGACAGGACCCTGGAAAGGACCAGGGGGTACACCCAGACAGAATCACAGACAAGACTAGAAACAGGACCATGGACAGGACCACAGGGTACCCTCGAACAGGACAAGGGACAGGACCAGTGACAGGAGGGGGTACCCCTTGTGGACAGACAAACAAACTGAAAACATAATCTTCCTTCGTACGACGTACGCGGGCGGTAATTACTGCTGACAAGAAAGCCTTTGAGTCGAAGGCCAAGGAGTGGTGGGGTTATCCCATGATGCATTGGGAGGAGGGGTGGTCTAGTCCTACCTAACTTGGTCCTTCATGGGAGGTTTGGTCCTTCCTGGCTGGTCATTCCTTTCCTGGGTAGGGGTAGGGGAGGAAGAGGATGGGGCAAAGCCCTACCCCAAGATGCAATGGGACAAGTGAACCTCCTCCCCTATGAACAGACAGACATGACTGAAAGCATACCTTGCCGCAAGATGCGGGCGGTAAAGAGCTAGTTGAGAGCTTAGTCCGCGCCAAATGCACTTCTGCAGAAACAGGTGATCATTTCCAGAGTTGCTGAAGAACATAGGGTTTGTAGAGTCATTATACCACAATACCGAAATTTACTGATGTCCACTTAAAATTATCTTACTGAATAGGTAGCTGTAAAAATCTTGAAACAGCAAGCAAATTTCCTGAATCACACATATCCCCCAAAGGCAGAACATGCAGAGAACAGATACATCAAACGGATAGACATTCCTCTCCGGCTTAACTCCCTTAAAGGCTTCAGGATTGAGTAATTTCACGTCCCATTGAAAGGTTAGTTAAGTTAATAAGATATCTGTTAGCTGTCTATCATCCTACATGCGAAGTCCAACTATAGCCAAGCAAAGCTATATCCGTACCACAAGGTGGGGGAGGGGTGGGGAAATAAAGACAGGTCACCGTCTTGCAAGTGTCGTCTGCACCGAAAGACTTGCCAGTTCTGAAGAACAAAAGCTTAGTCCGCACAAGCTGAAAACTGTTCAAGGGAAATCTATGTATTTCTACTGAGAGTAATTTTTGGATAATTTTTTCAACCACACAACGTGAGCTACCTCTCGATATTCACCACTGACAATACAAATTTGGTATTCAAAACAAAGAGAGCCCCAATTGGCGGTCTAAAAAATGGACAGACAGTTCGCTCACTGAAGGGGGCGAGAAATGGATACCTTATTTATATGTCGCTTTCAATAATATACTGAGCAGAACTTTCATGGCCCAACTGCGTGTTAAATTTAACTTGATTTATACAAAAGAGATGATGCATGTTTTCATGATTTGTTTTAAGATACACGAATCAATTTGAAGCAATAACGATGTTTGCAAAGTGTAATCAGTTTTGAAAATCAAAAAACATAAAAATTTGGTATGTTTGAAGAACACTTATCGACTGCACTTCTTTGCGGTTGTATCAAGTTCAATGAGACTTTCGTGATGTTGTATAATTCTGTTCAGAAACATTTCACATATATTCAGTCTTTTGAAAAAAAAAACCGCGATTTGTGAATGAAAAAGTAATTTTAATTTCGATAACATGTTACATCGCAAGAAGAGAAAGTGCAAATCTGCAGGCTTAATGAGTACAATTTGTTATGAATCTTACATGCACGTAGAAAGGGAAAGAGTCGCGTCCAAGACAAATCACATTGTTGTTATTGAACACCTCAAAATGCTTGGTTAAAAACCAGTAGCAGCGGATGGTTATGATGCCCAAGTAATCTGTCAATGATCGATGCCCATTAAGGGCCCAACATTGATTTTTGCAGTTAAATCTAATTGCCAATATATGTTCCAATGTGGGCAATAATTCTTTCATGACTCGTTTGTATTGGCATTGGCTGCGTAGAGTTACAGCTCTAATCCTAATTCCATGTCACCTGTGAACAATTGTTACCGCCCGCGTACGAAGTACGACGGGAAGGTAATATTTTCAATTTGTCTGTCTGTTCATTGGGGGGGGGTTCCCCAGAGCAGGACAGGGGTACCCCTCCCCTTCCCGATCCAGGACAGGGATACCCCTCCCTACCCCCCCCCAAAGCCAGGGCAGGGGTACCCCTATCTCCCCCTGGCCACGACAGGAGTATCCCCCCCCCTCCCCAGCCAGGACCAGCACGGTTGTGCGGCGTGGTCGGTACGCCTCTTGTGTTCACGCAGGAGGACTTTCTTGTTGATAGAACGTTTGATGCCAAATTAAAATCATGCCACATTACAGCAATAAGAGCAGCCAGCCAATGGGATTCTCACTCTTGCTCCTTGCGGCACACGTATCATAGAATCTATATAATCCATGCAGACAGAATAGTCTCAGTGTGAGAGATAGTCTAAGTTTCTACGTATGTTTCCTTGTACATATCTAAATTAATTATTCACAAACACGAAAGGTATCATATCGTGAACGATCACCAATAGAAAATTGAGTACATTACGATCTTCTTGTGTCCGCACACCTTGTTCACCCCCTCAAACAATGTCAAATCAACGTCATTGCATCACATGCACAATCCCTGGTAGCCAATAAGCAAATCATGCGATGAGTGTAACCAATCACCATCTGCCATGTAAGACTGTATTCCTACTCATCCCCTCCTATGCCTACAGCATTTAACTAATGGTTCAATTGAGATGGAAGTAGTAGCAAACTAAGTTAGTGTGCTTCAGTACCTGGCTTAATATCAAAAGGCACTAAATAGCTTCAGCCCTTTCCCAGGTTGCCACCCCCTCATGGGAACTACTTTGTGTAGGTGTGCTAATATTCTGGTAGTTAGGTATTAGGTATATAAGGGAAGCGTACCCTATGAAAGTAGGACCTCCAGAAATAACCACCAGACTGTTCAGTATCATATAGCAACAGCAGGAACTTCTCAGGTATCCTTGAGGGGATGAGCCAACTCCCCCACCCAGGATCTTCCAAATTGTATGATTTAGGCTGTTTGAGCCGCTTTAGATACTTTGGCAATGCTTCTAGATCCTGAGGAGGTGAGGGAGCTGGACCTATTCCTCATGCACAACCTGTTACTTAAATGCATTTCTAAAGACTTTGTAATGATTGTACATGTAATTCTGAGGAGGTCAATTGGATTCCTAAATTGTAATTCCTGTACTTATGAATGTCTTAGTTTTGCAGAGTTTCTTAGCTGTACCAACTGTGTCACCCTAATTCACTCCTGTTAGTGAACTAACTGTGTCATTCTTCAATGTGTGCACTTTAAGTATGCCAATTGTGTGTTCCATGTTTGTAACTGTGTTTGGCAACAGACTTTAATTCAACCCCTCAAGAACTCCTCAAATTAGGATAATGGCTGATTCTGCAATTGTGTGTTCTTTGGACATTCTGCAAGCCTGTTTGTACATCAATGTCACTTCTTCAGACTCTGATTGCTGATTTGTGCTGTTCTATGTTGACCAGTCTCAGGAGTAACAATAAAGACTGTGCCTAAGCTGAGTGTTTGTATGCTTCATCACACGGAAAGCCACCCCCTTAGAAGTCTATCCCCTCACCCAGTAGTACAGTCAGCAGCTCCTACTTCACAAATAGGTCCAGTGCACTAACTAACACCCATGAACAACTGCTGTCACCCCCTCAGATTAAACAACTCTTGCTCTCCTCACTGACCAGGTGGACACTCAATTCTGACTGGGTTGAGTTCTTACGCAACAAACCAAGCAAGTGTAATATTGGTGACATAAGGATAACAAGTTTTTTCACCTCTGCTTATTACCTGTAATGTGGTCATGTACTCCTTTATCTTTTGTACTTTAAGTGTACTGTAAGACAAATAAGCTCCTGTGAGTAAGTGATTCTGGTGGTTGAGGAAATTGAGCCCATCCCTCTATTTTACATTGATTCGACCTTGCAAATTTTGTAAAATAATTCCATTTTCAAACCACCTGAAAATTTTTTCTCTAGCAAGCTTTTGGGTATATTTGCAATTTGGGTAACCTTTGTTTTTAATGGTGCAATAAATGTGATTGCTCAGGCACATCTAACTTACTAAACATTAGAAATAAATTACTTAT
This sequence comes from Haplosyllis leylae, assembly GCA_038406175.1. Classification (NCBI taxonomy): domain Eukaryota; kingdom Metazoa; phylum Annelida; class Polychaeta; order Phyllodocida; family Syllidae; genus Haplosyllis; species Haplosyllis leylae. The sequence continues at coordinate 2,228 of JBCAUG010283977.1, read as the reverse complement.
TCAGGCATCAAAAATGTCATTAGAAACTTGCATTGATAAATATTCAATTAGAAATGTGTAAGAATAATCTTGGACAATAACTTAACCTTTCGAAATTTGTAGGAATTTGTATGCAGGGGTAATTCTAAATGGGAATACAACACACACACACATGTATGCACACATGTGTACACATACATACACATTTATACACACACACACACATACATCTTTACACAAACACACATGCACACACACACACACTTGCACAAACATCAGTACATGTACACACACACATACACACATCTATACACATACACATGCACACACATTCACACACACACACACACACAGTATTATCCCCTGAAAGAAAATACCACTGCAAACAAACATTTACCAGCAAACAATTGGTGTAAGGCTTTTTAAGTATATAATTTTGACCAAAGAATAAGGCATCCAGCAGCCTATCTAATAAGGCTCATGCTAAATTTGATCTAAATTAATTCTACGCGACTTAACACAATTCTCAGTAAACTGCTTTGAATTTTTGTTAGTGAACTTAAAAGCATTACAACAGAGTTTTCTCAAAATGACATTACGATCTGGTCAGTATAGATCTATTCGTTCTAGTTTTTTTCAAAATGAAGGAGTTTTCGTCCAATTAGATGAATTAGACAAATTGGACAAAATTATTCATGCATGAATTAGGATCCATTTACAGTATCACACAAGCACAGAAGACATTTTGGTGTAATGGTTATCATTCCTGACTGTTGAGCAAGTGACTTGGGTTCAATCCCTGGTCAAGTCTGCTATTTTTTTGAGAATTTTATTTGTTAAATTCTTCTAATTAGATGAGAATTATGAAAAAACTCATATGAAGATCTACTCCATATGGATCTAGCCTGTGTACATCTTACCTGTCTAGATCTAGTTTGTATAAATCTAGTCTACCTCTGTGGAGGGTAGATCTGCACAAACTATATCTCACACTAGATCTACAGACTCAATCTAAGCAAACCAGCTCTGCATGGCTTTCTTGTTGGTGACTTGCTAGAGTTACCTAAGTGGTTAAAATCGGGGAGCGGAATAAAAACACCTCCGAAAAGTGGGATTTTTGTGGCTTGTGGAGGGGACCATTGGTATCGGTTGGAATTGAGGTTTGGAATGTTCAGAATGTTAGTATGCATTACATATGTTGTTGCTAGGTGATGGGGATCCCCCAGTCTGTTGTAAGTGCAAAAAGGTCACAGCAGAATAAAAATGTCGAATAAAAAAGCAGAATAAAAAATGGTGGGGACATTCAAGTGTGAGTGCAAAAAGAACATAGTGGAATAACAAATGGTGTGGCAGCACCACCAGTGCAAATGCAAAAAGGTCACAGCAGAATAAAAAGTAAAATAAAAATCAACAGAATAAAAAGCTGAATAAAAAGTGGTAGGGACCCTGAAGTGTAAATGCAAAAAGGTCATGGTGCAATAAAAATTGGTGGGGGCACCATGGTGCAAGTGCAAAAAGGTCACAGTGGAATAAAAAGCAGAATGAAAACCAGCAGAATAAAATCAGCACAATAAAAAATGGTGGGGACCCTCAGGCCTCAGACATGAGGTGGTGGGAACCCTCAAAGTGTAAGTGCAAAAAGGTCACAGTGGAATACAAAGTGGAATAAAAACCAGCAGAATAAAATCAGCATAATAAAAAATGGTGGGGACCCTCGGACTTTATTCTGCTTTTTATTCTGCTGTGACATTTTTGCACTTATACTTTTGAGGTCTGAGGTCCCCACCATTTTTGATTCCACCGATACTTTCCCCCCAGTCTGTTTTAAGTGCAAAAAGGTCAGAGCAGAATAAAAATGTCAAATAAAAAAGCAGAATAAAAAGTGGTGGGAACCTTCAAGTGTAAGTGTAAGAAGGTCATAGTGGAATAAGAAATGGTGTAGGGGCACCACAAGTGCAAGTGCAAAAAAGGTCACAGTGGAATAAAAATCAGCAAAATAAAAAGTGATGGGGACCCTAAAGTGTAAGTGCAAAAAAGTAATGGTAGAATAAAAATTGGTGGGGAGGGGGGCACAACAGTGCAAGTGCAAAAAGGTCACAGCAGAATGAAAAGTGGAATAAAAACCAGTCAAATAAAATCAGCACAATAAAAAATGGTGGGGACCCTTGGACCTCAGACATGAGGTGGTGGGGACCCTCAAAGTGTAAGTACAAAAAGGTCACAGTGGAATAGAAATCAGAATAAAAACC
>JBCAUG010283866.1:0-17868 GCA_038406175.1 Haplosyllis leylae | reverse complement strand
TACCCAGTCCTGGTTGGGGGTATCCAGTGCTGGTGGGGGGGAGGGGTACACAGTACTGGTTTGGGGGTGGGGGTACCCAGTCCTGGCTGGGGGGGGGGGCCAGGGGGTACCCAGTCCTGGCTGGGGGGTATCCAGTCCTGGCCAGGGGGCAGGTATGTAGGGCCCCCAGGGAGCAGGGGGAGGGTGGGTGCAGGGGGATACCCAGTGCTGGCTGGGGGGTGGGGTACCCAGTCCTGGCCAGGGGTGGGGGGTACCCAGTCCTGGATGGGAGGCAGGGTACCCAGTGCTGGCCAGGGAGGTAACCAGTGGTGGCTGGGGGTGGAGGGTACCCAGTCCTGGCTAGGGGGAGGTGGGGGGTACCCAGTGCTGGCTGGGAGGCAGGGGGCAGGGGTACCCACTGCTAACCAGGGGGTACCCAGTCCTGGCTGGGGGGACCTAGTCCTGGTGGGGGGTCAGGGTACCCAGTCCTGGCCAGGGGGAGGGCTGGGGGGTACCCAGTCCTGGCTGGGGTGGGGGTACCAGTGCTGGCTGGGGATACCCAGTGCTGAAAGGGGTTTTACCAGTCCTGGTTGAGGGTGGAGGGGGTACCGAGTCCTGGCTGGAGGGGCCAGGGGGTACCCAGTCCTGGCTGGGGGGGCCAGGGGGTACCCAGTTCTGGCCAGGGGCAGGTATGTAGGGTACCCCCCCGGAATTTTTTTTTTTGAAATTTTTTTTTTTTGAATGTATTTTATTTTTTATTATTTTTTTTTTGAAATTTTTTTTGGGGGACATAATTCCTCGGGGATAGGTCGGCTACGCAGCGGGCAGTATACCTCTTGCGTTTACACAGGAGGACCTTCTTGTTTAACAAATTGGTTAAATTAGTTCAATGAAATTCAAACTAGTGGCAGTTTATATAATCAAACCATGTGAGCAATGGGTTGTAATTAAACATTCACTGTGGCTAGTAATTCAATATATAACAATTGAATTTAACATAGATGTTAAATTACTACCATGGTTCACTGGTCATAGTGAATTCACCATTATTCATTTGGATTGATTACTGCCACTAGTTTGAATTGCATTTACCTAATTTAAAATATTTTTTAAATGAACTAACCTACAATTAAAGGCAAACTCAACTAGTTTCGACTGTAGTTTTGGTTATTCTTCAGCTTTCTTCAAGACTGACGAAGAAGCGAGGAAAGGGTATTCTCGCATCTCGAAACAAGATCACACATCTTGAGCTATCAAGGAAAATGATACCAGTGTTGTGAGATTTTGTGACATTCACCTGACCTCCATGCAGGAAATTCATTCTGCTGTTACATTAGACTGGTGTAAAATTATCCATTTAACAAATCTTTTTACCGGGTCCTCTCAATAAAGGTCAACCGAGGAGAAATTCAAAAATACTTAGAAATACTCAATTTTTCATCACTTTTCAGGCTTCTAGTCCTATACCATCAAAACAAAGTGAATCTTTATTGTCCATCTAATTTCCGTTTTAAATTTACGGTGACATTTGATGATGATGAATCAACCACAAAATCAATTAAACTTTGATGAATTCTGTAAGTTGTAACATGTGGCATTTTTTCTCTTCTTTTCAAGTAAACATTCATATGTCTTTTTGACACAAATGCGTGAATCACTTGACCGAGATTTGACCATCGGGGGGGGGGGGTCACATCGGCTAAACAATGACCATTTTATAATAATTAACATGATGGAAATAGCCTGGTGGTCACAAAATGGCTCTCGTCACTTTTCCCCCAAATCAAACAGCTTTTGTTGGCTCAAACAGCTCAGTGTTCACAAAAGAAGTAAACTTGCTGTCAACCTTGCGTGATGAGAGAAACAACTTAGTATTATTCAGCAACGCGGACAAAGGTCTTGTTGACCTTCGGTCAGGGAACAATTCTGCAAAAATTGTCGCGAGGTAGAAGACTTTTTATTCTGGATTCTGTATTGTATTGCGTAAATGGATGAAAACTAGGAGCAAAATTCTGTGCGTTTAATTTTGACATTTAATTTTTGGATGCTGAAGATCACGACTCAACTTTTATCCACATTAACATTTGCTTGCTTTGTATTCTGGCAAAACATCTGCATATGATTACCAGATTGGAAGAGATTCTAGAAACTGCAGGAAAGGGCAGAAAGTATTACTTTTAAAGGTAAAAGACACTTTAAATCATGAAAAAGTATTGCACGGAGTTTCTGGCTTCGCAAAATATAAAGATATCTGCTCACTTTAGCACAAACTAAAGGACTGCTTCATTTCCATTATATGCAAATGGTAAATATTTGCTGTGATGTTTGCGTTGGCATTAATTTGACGTAAGAGCATCCATTTCTGACCGTTTTGAATCAGCTGGGCTCTCCTTAGTTTCAAATATAATTCTTCCATATTATTTTTGAGACAAATGTATTGGTTTTTTATTTATGCTTTCTAGCATTGTAATTTCAGTCAGAATTCATTGAAATGCTCAAAAGCAGTCAAAAATGGATGTTCTTGTGCATAAAAATCGACTTAATTGATTGATTAAAGCTGCTAAATTGAGCAAGATTTACCAAACGGGATTAAACAAGGAATACGGCGAATAAATATATACACAGAAGATGGTCTTCTGCAACACGGATTTCACCACAGCGAAGAAATCTCTGTTGGTGGATACTTAGGTAATTGAGTACATTTTCCAGTAGATGCTTTTAAAGTATCCGCGTCATCTGTTAGAAACAGAATAGTATAGCAGCTGAAACACTCTTCAAGTTGGTTTGCAATTAAGACGAAAAGCGGTTAAGATATCTGAGATGGCAACAATGACTGGGCATCACTGCAAAATTGTTTTGCTTTGTTGGTTAATATTTTCTCCGGGAAATGGATTTCATGCTTTTGAAGGAGTTTTTGATGAATGCCCAAACAAGGATAAGATGATTGAGCTACAGGACATCATAGAGAACAGATACTCAATGACCTGCAAAAATAGATGTGGTCGAACAGTTCAGGTACTAGACAGTCCTACCGAAGAAAAAAATCTGAAGTCGTATGCAACAACAAGTTGTTCGTGTGATTCGTTGTGTTACGCATACAATGACTGTTGCCACAACTTTGAACGGAATTGCCCAGCGGAAGTGGAAAAATATACGCGCGAGTTTAAGACGTTGCCAAAGGGCATAGTAAAAGCTTCCCTCGATGGGATAATAACATGCAGGAAAGGATGCATATCTGGTTCAATGAAATCAGTAAACAATTGTTTGTCAAGATCGTACAAAGTTATATCTGAATGTATTGTGACTGGAGAACCATGCGAAACTCTCGATGAGTATGACCCAAACAAATTTATTCCTGTTTATGACCAGATTTCAAGGCTACATTACTCACACCTGCTGTGTGCAAAGTGCAATGGCGCATCAAATTTACGACCCTGGAATTACAAGATTGAGTGTAAAAGTCAAGTAACAGATTCAAATCTGGTAATTGACAACATTAGGGACAGTCTGGAGAAAAACAATTGCACCATAGAGGTTGAACCAGACGAGGATATGACAGGAATCAGAGAATGTTTTCATGATATGGAGTGGTCCTGTCCAGATAACTGCCAGAATGAGGAACTTGTTAACAAATGCGAAAGGGGACCCGCATGTTTTGCAAGTGCTTACGTCAATGCTTCCCACGTCAAGAACAACAATATTAATCCGGATGAATTTCCCATTGTCGCCAACTTCAAGAATTATTACTGTGGACTGTGTAATGGTGTTCCCCCGGGAACAATCAAATGTGGTAATTTGTACAGTGTGGAGCCAATGCCTATGGCGATTGTACCATATGAAAATAGAGTATCACTGACAACCTTGTTTGAATTCAACGTTGATGTGGGATTTTCCTTTACACATTGTCCGGAAGGTCACTTGACTGTTCAGCACCTCTGTATCAGAATACCAAGTGAGACCAACATAACATTCATCTATTCCTTCAAGTCTGCCCATAATTCTGTTCAGTTTCGAAATTCGGCATCACTGGCGCAGTCTAATAGTGACACTTTTGATGAGATCAAAAAAGTCTTTGATTTCAAGAGCATAATTCTTGACAGAACAGTTGTAAATCTGGAAGCTCCAGAAGACGTTCCCGGTGATGGCTTGCTCAGAGTAACTTTCGATGTCACACTTAATGTAAATTCATCAAGTAATTTCCTGAAATGTCTGGAGGATGTGGAACGAGTACTTAGGTCCATGGTAGCTGACAATCTACTGTATGACCAGAGACACAATCAGTTTACCGTAGATGTTCAGTTTGAATACAATAAGTACTTTCTAGATTTGGAGGTTCGTGGTATCCCGACACTTTGTGAACTGACAAACCACACGAACAATCAAATCTTGATGAGAAATGAAGATGATTTCCTTGTGCATATTGAAAAATTTAACGCAGTTGAAATGAAGTGTTATTACAGGAAACATAAAACATCTAGTCAGTGGAATCATCTTGATATCATAACCTATGTTTGTGTTTGTCTCTCCATCATTTGTCTTCTTATTCGTGTTGGTCTCCAATGTTATGTGCCTCACTTCAGGTCAGGCCCAGGCAGAATGCAGTTCAATTTGACTTTGGCTCTTCTTTTGGCTTTCCTTGCTTGGCTGGTGGGTTCTCACCTCCCTGAATATCATACAACCTGTCATGTTTTTGCAGTGATAAGGTATTTTGCGTTCATGGCTGCTTTTGCTTGGATGACTAACATAGCTGTTGATACTTGGAGATTGTTCAGACCAAACGCCCAGTTGATTTCCCCCGACGAGACCACAACGCCATTGTCCATGTACCATCTGACTGGTTGGCTCGGAACATTGGTCCTTTCCGCACTTGTGTCTATGCTGCACTTTCTTGACATTTCCAGTGGTTTCAAACCTAATTTTGGACCTCCTTATTGCTGGATTGTAGGAAAGGCACTCATCTACTACTTTTTCATCCCAACTGGATTGTTACTTTTAACCAATATCACTCTGTTCATTTGTACCACACTAGCTTTAAGGGCATCGTTTGAAGAATCTAGCATAGTTGTGAGAAAAGATAAGAGAAATTTCCAAGTTTATTTAAAGCTGTTCCTGTTGATGGGAATAACATGGGCATTGGGCTTTGTCGTTGCCTTCACTGACACTGAAATCTTAGAATACGTCTACATATTTGTGAATTCTCTACAGGGTGTTTTTATCTTCATTGCTTTCGTTTGTACAAAAAGAACTTTTGCCTACTTCATCAGAAAGTATAGGTTTTATTCAATGTCTTCTAGTAAAAGAAACAACACCGGAAGTACACCGCTGTCTTCTTCGAAGTCACAGTAATTCCCTGTCCGAGCGGGATGGGTCTCATCGGCGGATTCATGAGGGAGCAACTCGGTGGCGTGCCACACTCTGTCTAATTACTTTTATTTAAATCATGTCCCAGATCTACTCACCCTGAAGCAAGTCCAGTAAATTCTGCCGTTTGCGAGGATTTCAGTAAATTCTGCCAAAGGTTTTACGATGGTGGTCTATGGGGAAATATTTGCAAGCATAAATAAATAACCTTTACATCTTTCTAAAATAATACTTGACAATAATATTTTAAATTAGGGAATCTGTCCAAATAAAGAGCTAGATGCAGAAAAGATTAATAAAATCCCTGCCGACTGTCTCGATGATTGTTTACCTTTTCACTCAGAAATGATTTGATAAATATGACGAAATGAATACAATCTTTCTCATTGGAAGTTTATTTTCAAGTGGAGAAAGATTTTCAAAGCGGCAAAAGGGTTGCAGCGCTGAATCTTGATAAAATAATGTAACAATGTAGTGTTCGTGTGATGTAAATAATATTTTATTGTTGTCCAAACTATTTTGTATTGTATAAATGTGGTGTATGTTTTAACCATGTGTATACATCGTACACTGTAAGTATTTTGTTAATAAATTTAAAAGCATGCATTTCTATCACTTTAAAAACCGAATGAAATAGTAAATTCCATGATGAAACATAATAAAACCAAAAAAACAGTGACACCAAAATACCCGTAGTGGTTTCAATAACAGAAGATACAGTCTGTGAATAACATTTTATTGAATTTGATCCAGGATAGTTTTGAATAATTTTGTCACAAATGACAAAACGCGATTCAAATAAACTGACTTCTACGAGCCAAGTAAATAAAAATATTAGAGCGAAAGAGCCTCACATGGTGGCTCATTGGGCGACGATTGAGATGGAAAATTGGCAAAGTGTTCACAATTCCCATGACCCATTATGCCTAACTTAAATCTCACACATTGTCCTCAGTGGCGGATTCAAAAGGGAAAGTGCCCCAGCGCACGCAACCCAGCTTCAAAACAAATTTTCTTTTATTTCACAGTTATTCAAAATTTTGAAAATATATAGGGTCTGCATCCCCCTCTCGGAAACATTCAGCTGATGGATTTGCTGACATGATTTGACCTCATTTGTATAAAACAAGTGTTTTGGCTCATCTTCCTCTAATCTGAAATGTATTGCCTCTCAATAGATGAATCGGGTAGTCAAAAGTCTCAGCAAGCTTTCTATCAAATGATGGGTGAAATTGTAGTTTTGAGAGTCCATGAAAATACAGTTGTTGAAAATTAAAAAGTTTCATTGCATTTATTCACAGATTTCATCAATTTTACTGCAAATAAGAAAAACGTACTAGTTTCATGATTTCATGTGAAGAAGGTTTTCTTCATCACAAACAACCATTACACCTTCCTTCCTGAACCCTATCACCCAACGCCCTCATTCTCCAACGTTTTTCTTTTCTCGCGGCACAAATTATGTAATATATACTATTGGACCTATTTGTACATTTTGATTGCCTGTGGCATTGCTAACAGAATATTTTGTTGTGAAAAATTAGTTAGACCTCTACCATCCCCAGATCGCCATACTAACCCCGACCTCCTGCACCTCACTTGGGGACAGTCTTTTTTGTATAGTTGATGGTCAATATTGTAGAAACAGGCCCACCCAGTCTTATTAAATTACATTCGATAGACAATAAACTTATTCTGTGATCTAACAAACCAATATACATTAGGATTGACACCGTTTTCAAAACATGTGATGGGAAACCCGACAATTATACTTTCATTGTAAATCTGGTCAAAAAAAGCGGGAAAACAACGAAATTCGTGGTGACCTCTGCAGTATTTTTGCAAGGATACTCTTTACAGGTTACATATGTATACGGTGATAAGACTTGTTACATATGGTCACCGTGTCACTCATTCTAGTAAATGCGCTTCCACAAATTTCCCGAAAAGAAAGCATTACACTGGGTGTGCTATTTGTTGCTGCATGCAGAGAAGGGCAATATAAGGCCAAACTTGAGAACATTTCTGATGTGGGCCTTGTCCCTGAATCTTAGAAATGTGTGGGAGTGCAATTGTTGTGTGAGCATAAATATTTCTTTCCACAGAAAACTTGAGTCAAAACATGGGATTACTACCCCCAATTTGACAAGTAACACCTACAAAAATATTGATTTGTGCTCAGTAGGAGGTGATCTTTGACACCAAAAGTATTTCTGAAAAATATTGACTTTAACTCAAATAAAGCCAACCTCCTTTGACCCCTGGGTTTTTGTTTTTTGGTCATGAATAGTAAGCCACAGATGAGCTATTTGAGTTACTGGTGATCTCTGGAATAGTACCTGTCTAAGTCAGTAGTTTTGCTATTTAGAAGCCTAATTTCTCTCCTATTCATGAATAGCCTAATCATCAAAATATTATGAATAAGAAGCAAATAAGCTACTAAACCTTTTCTGAAAGCTCCCTGACTCATTTAGTTCATTCTAATCACCTTGATCAACTCTTATCAGATTGGTATGGAACCTTCCGAGAGATAGCACTATTTCCAATAGAAATACAAGGGGAAATGACCAAATGTTTTACTGTATCATAAAAAGTTGTATTCTTTCACCAAGCCAATAATCCATTCTTTCAAAATTGCCTGGAAAAAGTGCATATCACAAGCCAAAAAACTCATTTATAGGATACATAACCAATTCTAATCAAGTACCATAGTTGTGTGATGAAAAGGGTCACTGCAAGTACAGTCCAATGTTGCAAACCAGCTTGTGGCAATCAAATGAAGCCAACCACCTTATATCTGTGTGCTGGGTGCATGCAACAATAAAACCCTATAATGAACAGTGGCCTAGATAGTGATCTAAAATGCATATGTGTCAAGCCACAAAGGTGCAGAGGAAACACCTTGCAGCTTTCTACCTTACACAAGCCTCTCCTCCCATAGGAGAGGTGGACAGCTTCAGCTAAAAGATGCTAAACTACAAACCTCCTACCATGAGGTGGCAGCAGATACACGGATCCAGCAGCAGCTTGAACACCGAGCAACACATTGAAGTTGAAGTCAATAACAAGGAGGCAGTGGCTTCAATTTGAAGCAGCCGCCTGACCAAACAGGAGATCCTTTTGTCTGTGTGACCATGAAGACCAGCAACCAATGCTTATACATCGATTGCCAGTGTAAGAGTGCACAGGGGCAGAGTCACACTAGCTTTTATACTGGGCATGATGTCATAATTCAAGGTGCAAAGGAATGTTATGGGCTCACAGACAGGCTCACATCCCATTGGCCAAGCATGCCCCGATCACATAAAGCATGTGTGACATAAGTGGCGGAAAGCCACTCATTGGTCAGGCGTGCCCCGGCAACCGTGACATGGATGACTTACAGAATGCATCCCATAAGGATCACAATGCTCATACGAGGAGTATTCTGGATGTAGATCCAGAAGGCTCCAATAGAGTTGTGTAGACTCCCAAGCACTGGAAAAGCCTTTGTCGTTACAAGAGAGGGCTTGCCTCTCTAAAAGAAAAGGCCTGCCTCTTCAAGAGAGGCACTTGCTGCATGGGGTAAGAGATCTCCACAGGGAGACCTGCCTGAAAGCACTCATGGCCAACAGAACCAAAGGGGCTCGCCTTTCGGCGGCACCACATATGTGTAAGCACTTCCGCGTGTGTATGCATTTGTATTACTCTTGTCCCTGTACATATATGCAACCATTCGGGCACGAAAATGGCAACTGGATCTGACTCGTGTAATTTCTTTGAAGGCACTGAAAAACTCCTTGAAGTTTGGTTTGGGAGTTCCAGACAGCTTGATAACAAAGCAGATTTAACAAGGATCAAAAGGTAAGATGTTACGAAATGACTTAAATGAAAAAATTTTATAATTTATGTTAGATTTTGGTTCTGTTAGTTTGACATTTCGTAATCGATAATTCATTGTCATAGCTGATTTGTTTTCTTTCATGGGTTTTTTTTTACTCTGCAATTCTGGATAGATCTCTTTAATAAAAAAAACCATCATAATTTAGTCTATAGCGTTGCTTTTGGGAATTGTGCCTGGTGGACAGACTTAATCACCAAGTGTCAGCGCAGGATATCAGAGGTCACTTCCATTCCAACGGCAGATTGTAATAGAAACGAAGATAATTTTTAAGACTTTGTTTAAGATTGATACACGCAACCCATCTCGACAAATATAGAGCAGCAGGGGCGGATCCAGGATGGCGCCAACACGATTTTTAATTTTTTTCAAAAACTGCATGATATCGAAAACAGATTTTTACAATGTCAACAGATTATAGAATGAATTTAAATATCAACCAAACTTTACAGGAACCAATGGGAAAATCTTCTGAAGTACGTACAGTGCGAGATCGTAAGTGAGACGAGGAGAGACAACACTGTGTCTTATGTGCTTAGGTAACTACCAACCTTTACCTATTCTACGTGAATCTACTTACCTGCAAAGGATAATCAATAAGTTCAACCAGCGATCAGTTGTATGATCACAATGGAGAATTTTTATTGCCGTCAATAGATCAATTGCCTAATTAGTTGAAATAATCAAGTATATACTTTAATAATTAAATGTTATTGCTGGAAATAAATAGCTGCCAAAATAAGTTAAATATTTACTGTAAAATAAATCTCTTGGTATTTATTTTAAATGTATTTGTAGTGAAAGTAGCATGTTCGTAACTGAGAACAGATTTATTCTGAAGACATGCGGCAGCACTACTCTCCTTCATGCTATCAAGCCTCTGCTGAAACTCGTGTATGAGGAGACGGGGTTGGATACAATTGAGGTAAGTCTACTGATGACCTTGAACCACAGGATCTGATATAGGTTGTAATTTCTTAAACAAACCACCAATAAACTTCTAACAGCTAGTGTCAATCATGAAATAAAATGTTTCTGCTTGCGCCAAATGACACTCAGACAGTCATATGGACCATTAAGGACCACTGCATTGAGGTGAAATGGGTATCGGTTTCTTGGGAGAGACAGTGTGTTCACTAAGATTTTGATGCTACTCACCGATCTGGGCGAGCGACTGCAAAATCAACTTCTCAGATAGAATTTCACTCACCTGGATTTCTAGTTTTGATAATATAATTAATTAAATATTTTAGATTAGATCTATATAGATTATAATAGCTCTTAGTAACCTCAAGCAGTATGACAAAGTGGTGAAACATTATTTAAAATAATATGATTTTTAAAATTTTTCCTACTTTTCGGAAATTTTCAACAAAAAATTTGGTACGCCAATCTGGGCGAGTACTTTAGAAAGTCACATGCAGAAGTCACTCGCTATTAGCGATGCGGCGAGTGCTAATGAATACACTGCAAAAGAATTTATGTGGTTGGGAAAAATGCCGAACAAACCTAAAAATTTCTATTTATAGAATATTAACAGGGTTTCCAATTAGAGAAGTTTTTCCAGTCAGGGAATGCCAAAACTTTAGCAGAAAGTTGCTGAATTTTGGTGGAGTCGGGGAAAATTAGATCCAAAAATAATATTTTTTATGATTTTTGAGAAAAAAAATAGGAAAAATGTTACAAATACTGGAAAAGTCAGGGAATTTCTGGAGAGGAAAAAGGTGGGAATCCTGTATCAACGATACCGATACACGAAACAGTTTTATGGCTTGTTCTGCAGCTGTTTCAATTTCAATATGATGATAGTTCATGAAATGATGGTTGAATAGGGGTCACCGTAAATCAGATCACAGTTGATAGACAATTACTACAATAGATTTTGTTTGGCACTTAAGGTACTTGAATATGATTCTAAGATCAGAGGTTATCAAGTTTTATTCACAAGTAAATCGGATTGCAAATACTTATGTTCGTCATAATGTTCTCAATAGATGTGGTCGATTTGTGAGATTTTTAGTGTCATTGTTGTACGTGTAGGTCAACAATTAACGGTTTCAATGAGCCAATATCAGCCCTGATTGACCTTGCGATTTTTTTACGTCAAGGTAGCGATAAGCTCGACTCGCACTTATTTAGTACACACTATACGGTATGTGTGAATATGGAACTCTGTCATGACTGTCAATTCATTGGTATTACGATAAAATACCCTCAAACTGTTCCATCTGAACATTTGCGAAAAAATAAAGATACGCAACATGCCACGAAAAATTACGAAGTATGAAACACTGACATTTTACCTTGTCAGGTTATAATTTTTCTGTTTTTATTGTGCACTTTGAATGATTGCAGAATTATACCCTTTGCGTTTCCTGTTAATTTAGACGGGCTCAAATGCTAGTGTTTCTCTGTGATGCCGAAATTTTATGTACTTTGAAGGATTTCCTCTCTTCTCGCAAGGAAAATAGACTCTGTGATGCCGAAATTTTATTATTTGTAGGATTTCTTCTACTCTCGCATGAAGTTCCAAAGACCTGAACTGCAGCACAAAGTACATCAAAACTTTGAAGATGAGGTATATTTATAATCCTTCATAAATTTTTCAACAATAATATTATTTCACATTCCTTTTTTTTTGCAAATGATCAGAAAAAGAAAAGATGTTATACGCATCAATAATACATATATGCCAGAATTGCTCGAATCATATTTTAATGCTCATTACTTATATTTCAGGCTGCTCTTTTGGATGAGCTTTTCGACAGTAAGTATCAGTATTTATTGAAATATCTCGTAAAATATCTATTTGACACATGCAGAAGTAAGATATTTGTAAGAAGTAACCAAACTTCACATAACAACCTCCTTTACGTCTGGATTGCAGACGGTGCTGCATATGCTCTTGGACGGCTGAACCGTGACTGTTGGTTAGTATCTTGAGTTACTTTATGGAGTCAACACCTTTTGATCGTCAGTTAAAGCAAACGTGTCCGTATCATTTGTGTTCTGTCAAGCATTAACAGTAGTTTAGTTGTACCACAGTAAATATGACTGAAAATCAGAAGACTGACAGTATGATTCACAGCCTACGCCCTGTCGGAGACTGGCATCAGTCTACCACCGAGCAAGGTGAAGGTCACACCGATGACCAGTATATATAGTATGCCCCAGCCGTTCGCGGGCACTTCAGTAAATCTACCCGAGCTATGTACAACTTGTTGCCCTGCCAATAAACTGACATCGACGCTATACCAACACCGTGTCATGTTTTTATCCCATTAAAAGATCATGACAACTTATAATGTTGAAGGAGTTTACATTGTAGGAAGGAAATTAGTTTTAAATTCATTGTATGTTTTTACGATGTGTTTATTGCAGGTATTTGTACACGTTTGACACTGTTGGAGTTCTGGAGCCAGACCAAACTTTGGAAATATCCTTTGGTATAGTTGGATAAAAGTACAGTTTAATGCCATCAGAGAGTTCTTCGAGTCTTTTTTTAATATTTATTATCGGGACAGAACAAAAGAATAAACAATCATCTTGTAGTCATGCTTACCAATCGCCTCTTGCTCAAGACAAGTCGTACTTTGCCAAGCTATATTGCCTTTAAAATATTTTGGAGCCCTGAAAAGGGCTGTGGTTTTGCTTTGTTTTGGTAAAAAGTCGTGATACTACATATCGATCTCCATGTCCTCTTCTTCGACGACAATAACCGATTCATCGCTGCCGGAATAGTCATCGTCAATTTCCTGAGGTACCGAGTCGTTCCAGACGAAACCTGTCTTGGTGTAAAGTTCAATCTGCATCTTCTCCAGTTCGTCAGCTTGTGCATAAGCGTATTCGTAGAACATGTTTCGAATACTTTCGATGCTGCTCAGTCTGAGGCGAAGAACATATCTGTAGGATTTACAGTTTACGGCTTGGGCACGAAAATAGCGAACTTCGGTCTCGTCGATCATATTGTTGAGTTTCACAAGTTGATTACATGCCATGCGAAACTTTTTGTTGAGATCTTTGATCTTGTAGATTGTCTCTCTCGCTGATTCCATGTTAACAGCAGAATTTTGAAGATCCATGTTGTAGATCAAATGTTTTGATTTGCAAAGTTTTAACTGTGTTGTGGTACATTAAACTGATCTATCCAGTGAACGGTACATAAGAAAGAAGGCTTTCGCTGTACTTGAATTTATACTTTTTTCTTGTGGCACGGCAAGAGTGATGCCAGTTTATGAGAAATTTATGCACTTCGGTAAGTCTTAAAAGCCGACAGTATCTGCCTGTTAATGACTCTCGTGTCATGCTGTTTTGAGACAAACATGAGTTATGGAGAACTCTCAACGCGTCACTGATGCTATTGTGATATTATTAACATGAATACTGAGATGTTTAAGCCTCAACAATGTTTTGTCTCGTAAGACAAATGCTTGTTCTCATAAATCAGAAAAGACAGTGTAGTGTGGTGTGACAAAATAAGGGAAGTCATTTAGAATTCTGACGCTAATGTTTCCACATATGAAATTGTATGTTTGTGAGTTCTTTTTCCTTGATCGAAATGCACCTCCTGATGCAGGACCTTAACAAGGACATCATGCGGATCTTCACAAAGGTCGGATCAACTAGCGCAGCCGATGCCACCAAGGTATTTTAATCACCCTTCACACCTGTGTGAATATTGAAAAACTTAAAAATTAATATTAACACTTAATAAACAACTACTCAACCTTGGTAAAATTACAAAAATAAGAAGGAAACTGCACCTTTAATGCAAACTTTAGAATTTGTAATTGCAGAAGAGCGGGATAGGCGACCTGATCCCAGGTACGGTTATTGACGACGTGTTGTTCGAACCGTGCGGCTATTCCATGAACGGTCTGCTGCCAAATGTACGTACACATTGTGGTAAATTTTACTTCGTAGAAAATAAAATGTCAATTAGTAGTATAAGTTAATTAAACCAACAGCAGTTGAAAGGACATAGTTACTTACTGGGGGTTTCTGGTTGTAGAATCAGTACTTTACGATCCACATCACACCGGAGCCAGAATGTTCCTATGTCAGCTTCGAAAGCAACGTTTCACGGGTAAGAAATTCAACTAGTATTTTTTTTTAATGTCCAAAGTGAGCTGCAATTCCTATGCGATTGAATAAAATCGTCAGGTCGTCACACGAAGCCAGATTTAGCAATAATTCATCGACAGATAAACCTGATCTTTATCCAAGCTTCTCTTCTTATTTGTCTTTTTGTATTATGTAGGCATCGTACCGCGCTCTGATTAACAAGGTACTAAAAGTCTTCAAACCCGGACGTTTTCTGATGACAGTTTTTGCGAACAAGGTTTGAGTATTTTTAAACTTGCGATGCATAACACAGATTGGCATAAATATTGAATGTTGTAATTCCTCTCAGTTCTTAAAACGGTGTCGTGAACTGAACTCGAATTGATCAAAAAATAAAAAGAAGTCTGGAGGAAGTCAAACTTATTACTAGCACAGATCAAAATATTTATTTTCTGTTACCAGGCTTCAGTGGCGTGCGATACCCACATGGAGTTGTCCGAGCTGGAGTACCTGGATGGATACCATCGCAGCGACCATCAGCTCTGTCAGTTCAAGAACTACAACCTGACGTACTCGCACTACACCGTGCGCAGTCGCCCGCGAGCCATGTCCGTCAACATAAACACGCTCCCCCTGCCTCCCGCTGCTCCTCCACATTGAGACGAAATCCAACATCACAGAAAGGAGTTCCCCGTAACATCTCAAAATTGCAGCCGCATACGTATGAACAATAATACACGGAAGTGCACAGCTAATTTATTACATTTCGGGGATATTAAGGTCATGTCAAAACGAAAGAAAATCGGACAATTGCGAAATTTGAAGTCTTTACAAAAGGGTGCAAAAAGTGGAAATAAACGCACAGAGAGCAATTGTCAAGGCAACGCTAATGTTTTTAGAAGCTGGAAACCAAAATTAAAGCTTTCGAAAGCTGTAAAACACATGCCAAAAAAATTGCTAAATGTAACACAAAATTCTGTCCTAAATGCAAAAGATGCTGTGCCTCTTTCTGAGGGAATTTGCTTTTGTGGTGGCCTCGAACCGAGCACTTCAGTGCGTTTTATATCTTACAACCACTTCTGTCCACTATTTTCAGTGTGTATGGGTTCTAGTGCTTTCAATGTGCGCAAGTTATTTTTTGTTTGGACATCCACCAAATCGCGACACAAGCTGTGGTTTCGCACATGTCTTGTGTGCCGTAAACCTAGATAATTGGGTTCACTAGGAGATTAGGTTTGTTTTTTGTTTTAAAATTTTACGGGTTGTTACTGTTTTACAGATTTTACCATCGTATGTAAGCCGTACTGTTACTTAAGTAGTCACATATCTACCGAGTTACAAGTTATATTACCATCTCGTTACACACTGGAACGTTTAGTACATAAAACAGAGTTAATGTTGAAGTCCTTCGGCCTGATTTATGGATTATCAAATTGTGCCATTATTTTTCTCAAATTTATGAAAGTTGTATTTTAAGGAATTCAAAATTGTTAATTTATTTCTTCGCAATCGAACCCAGCAGTCAATATTTTATAGGTTGGTTAATGGCAACAGTAAACATTTTAGGATGTTAGAACCTTCATTTTTCACGTTGATGCGATCAATTTTTAAATTCTAAATTTTTAGTCACGACGTCTCAAGAGCGAGGCTACTTATCCGCCCAATGTGGTGGTGTCTGGTTGGTTTGTTGATTGCAGTTCTAGAAATTTTCAAAATTTTGTCAGATTTCAAAAATCTCAGGAAATCCCGAGTAACTTTAATTTTTGACACCCCCCAACCAGACTTACTCTTTATCTCCCCCATTGATCTCATTATTTCTTTAACTCATTATATCTTGATCAATTTTGCTCTTCATCTACCCGCCTGAAGCAAAGTTACAGTTAAATTAAATCACACAATCAGATGGGGCACGACACAATGCTGGTAAGCATTCTTGTTAAATGAACGCCAGCATGTTTGCAAATTTAGCCAATAATTTTACTATCTTCGTGGCTTTGTACTTTGCTCAACTCAGCTGATTCTTTGACTAAAGGTCTTCCGCATCACTAGCAGCTTGATTTTATGCATAATTTCGTAAAACGTAGTCACTGTTAGATCTGTGTAGGTATGGATTACATCCGGTCAGAGATTCAAAGAACATGTTTGTCTTCATCTCGGTGAAGATGTCTCCTAGCGATGTAGAATGGCAAATATGTGCTGTGATAATATCACATTCACGCTGTTAAATTTTTCTTAAATATTCAGTATCATGTGAAATATTTAAAAAACACGAGTGGTACACCTTTGGTGCACAAACAGTCGTTGTTTGCTATAGTACATTACTTAGTGTTGATAAGAAATAAATCATGACACAACATATTTAGGCAATGGCTTTTAAAGATATGGTGACATACGACAGAGACATCTAAGAAGTTGAAAGTCTTGTTGCGTGATTTTAAAGCAATGAACAGAAGTCTCGAATTGCATACATTCTTTAATTTTAAAATAATTCTCTTTTAGAAATTGCTTCAAAGTATTGTTTTACTATGCTGGGCATTTAACCAAATAAAGTTCCACCCAACTCAACATTTGATATTAGTTATTCTATTTTTGGTTAGAAACACCCGCGGTAGAACTATTTACCATAACGATTTTGATGGTCCTATGTTCCACATTACACTGACACTTTCATCCTGAAACGAATCTCAAGTGCGCGAAAGTCAAATTCGTTGATTCTTCTTTCGTCGTCAGTTTCCCTTTAATATCAGCTGGCTCCTTTTACAGCTTCGGTGAACTGAACAATATTTTTAGCTTGAAGTAACAGTGGCATGTCTATCATGTTCCCTCGGAATGTAAATGCTCCCTGTAAAACGTAAAGTGATGCCAGATAAGATTCAGCAGCCTTCTAAAATGCGAAAACTTCCGCTAAGGGCAAGTTTTGTATGAAGTACAACGTACGATAGCTTTGCTACGCTCGACTTTATTTGGTCTTACCTTGCCGGATGTTTGATGCTCCTCAAATTCTTTTATAAGCTGTCTAGCCCATTCAACCTTTTCAGAACTTGGAGTAAATGCTTCTTGTACAACAGCCACCTGAGCCGGATGGATAACTTGCTTACCAGTAAACCCCATTTGCGCTCCCTCCAATGACTGTTTTCGCAATCCCTCCATGTCTAGTTAAAATTTAATTTTAATATATCCAGTCCTGAAGTAGGGCAAGTACATTTGGAGGAATAGTTTGTGGTGGACGATACTCATTACAATTAAATTCTTTTAAACATAAACATCTGTGACAAGAAATTTGCTACAGAGAAAGTATTGTAGCCGACTGTTGGTCGTAGCTAAAATCAAGCTAAGGCCTTTATAATCAAAGTGTGTTTGAAAATACTTTTTCTGTGAGTGGCGTTTTATCAGAAATGCATATATATATCTTTTTTTTTGTTTTAATATATGTTTATTAGCTTTTTGTACATATGTAATAAAATAAAGAGAAAGAGAGTGAGAGAAAGAGGAGGAAAAGAGGTGCACTTAAGGAGGCTTGAGCCAATTAATTCAAAGTAGATAGAATTTCATCTTACTTTGTATGATGATAGTCTGTTATGAAC
>JBCAUG010283756.1:0-17870 GCA_038406175.1 Haplosyllis leylae | reverse complement strand
CAAGCAAACAAACAAACAGACACCATACAGAGAAGATAAGTCGCTCTGCTGTCATCAGCAGCAGGAGCGACTAAAAACTTAGCTTTTTGATTTTGAAGATTCCTAAGGGTCAATGTTGTGACCCTACAACCTTACAGTTCTAATTCCTTCAATGACACTCCGTCATAAAACCAGCATGTCCTATCTCTGATTTTAAAGAATCAGAGAGATTTACCTTTCTGGGTGAGTTTCTCAAGGAAGGTGTCGTCGAAGCTGCGGGTAAGTCTAGACAGGTAGCGTCTTGCGGAGAATCCCGGATGAATCCGGCGAGCTCGGGGTCTGCGTCTCTCGTTCAGGAACCTCCAGTTAACCGCATCATTATCTCCCTGTTACAATCAACCAGAAAGAAAACACTGTTACCTGGAAATAACGTCACTGGATCAAATCTGGACTGGAACCAATTTAATGCCAAAGTACGCAGCTAACGCTATAGTCCGTAAAAATGTCCGTAAACAAGACAACCTCCCATTAACATTACAAGGCAATACCGACCATGGCCCGTACAGTCCTTATCATGCGCAGCTGGGCGAGGAGGGGATGGGGTGGAGGGTAGAGTCACCTGGAGTCAGAGTGAGCTGAACCATGGTACCCCTCTCCCACCCCAAGACAGGGTTAGGTGGACCAGGGTACCCCCTGCTCCCTTCCCCTGTGAACAGAATCACACACACGACTCAAAACATTACCTTTCCTCATACTACGTACGCGATCAGTAAAAATTATGCAAGTCAATTTTGTCCCAATCCCGGTATCTGTCCCTTACAAGTCAGTAAGCCATACATGTCATGGGGATGCTGGTCCCAACTTTCACCTCCAACTTTGGCTGTTATAAAGTGCCCCTATATGCCCATAAGTCGGCCTGGTCAGATTACATGACATCTAATTGCCAGATCCAGGAGATCCGAGGCGAGGTATGGACTGTGTCCATACTCTGCCCCAGTGCATGTAATTTATGGCTCACACATGCACCCTGGACTCTGGTGAGTAGCCATGCCCACCTGAAACTGTCTAAATATTTGAGCCCTGGTTGCTCTGGGATTGAATTGGATTTGGGTTCAGACTTCAGTTTGAAGTTATATTCTAAATTGGACTGTCCATTTACCCTAGAGAACTTGGACCAGTTAACTGGGACATCAGACTCTGGCCACTCATCAGGGCCCTCTGCATTCTTAAAGGTTAAATGCCATTTTAGTCTTGATTGCCAACCACAATGGGTTCACCAACCAGACCCCCAAGTTAAATAGATTAAACTAGACCCCAGATCTAGTACCCACCCCTTAAAGTCATGGAAGTCGGAGAATGACCCGGCTTCAATGCTGGGAGGTCAGAGTTAACTCGGGAGTTACACCCCACGCCGTCCAGATACCAACAAACGCTTAGCAACCCGCGACATATGTATCGTTTGGATGTTCAATTGGTCGGGAGCATCAGAATGTTTCTGAGATGGATGGTCATTTATTGTAATGCCCGTGGTAAAGCACTTCATGAGCTTCCAGCTCCTGGTACAACTTAACTAACAACCGTTTGACAACTTTCTGTGAAGTGCAAAAGCTTTGACAAAAGTTCCTTCCCTTAATCTCTGTGCGATAAAACCATCAAGATGTCGTTTAATGTTAAAATGTATCCAATTCAAATGGTTTTAAATACGAAGTTGGCTCTACTTTTACATCTATCGCTAATATTTCTAAAAATGGAAAAGCTGTGGTAGTTTGCAGTCCCGTATGATCTGAAACGGGTCGCGTTTCGACTCTATTGTGGTGTAGTAAGGGATTTGCTTCGGTAATGAAAAGTAGGATCTAATCTCTTCCAAATACATGCTTGGTACCCGTTTATGTCAATGACTCCGAATATGATCTCTTACGACAACAGTCACTAGAATTTTATGTGCTCTTATCTCGAACACATAATTCTTACAATTTTCGTTTGTTTGCTCATCATCTTCGGAATAAGTTGCTTGTGGCACTTAAGTAGTCATTCAAAAGTCATTCTAAATTTTTACCCAATCTATTCATTCTACAATAGCAAATAGAATTTTTCTTTCACCGCAAATTTGGGGAAGAAGATTAAGAGTTCATAACATCATGTTCAAAAGTTGAAAATCTATGGGGTTTTTTTTTCAATTTTAATTTAAATTTGTATTCACGTGAAAGTGGAGCAAAAGATTTCTTACACCTTGAGTGGACATTAATCCACAGGTGGGGCCACTGAAACTCCTGTTTGGGACGTCTGTGACATCTGCCCTGGCTTTTGAAAGGCATATGTAGTAGATCTACCATGGTCTAAATACCACTGTAATTATTTCATCCACACTTTTTGTCATTATCAGTGCACAGTCTCGCCTATTATAAAACAAAGACATCCAATGTCCAAGTGAAAGTGACTTTGGTTGGTATCATTCATTGATTTATTTACAACGTTCTCCAAATAAATCTCCAAATAAATAATTCAGAGTCAGATATACAATGTGTAATTTTTCTTGTTTAAAAGCGCTGATTTTATATTTTGTTTGTGCTTTTCATTTACCAACATAAACGAACCACACAGAGAGCAATAACTATGATTGAAAAGTGTTCACACATCACGGTTGACACGATAGATTATGTTTGCGTTGAGATGATTCTTTATGTAAATAGCACAAATATGATCCTCTGTGCATATAAATATATCAATATCAATAGCAAATGATCTAAACGTATTTCTCTCTCTAGACGGTGGTTTCACGTAGCCATTACACTTAAGTGCTTTGTGTTTACCTCAACCAATTGAGACCACGAGAAAAGAAAACGACCACTGGGTTTTGTCATGCATGACGCACTTCCTTGGATTGGTCTCATCCGCTCACAAACGTTATCTTAAAAGTTATCAATACGTTTTTCATGGATTCAAATAACAGGAATAGCAAATCATCTGGATAAGCATATCCTATAATCTTGCTCTGCACTGACACGTTATCTTTAATGTTAGACACCTTAATAATTAGGTGTTTCTCTATGTTTATCAATCGACAAACTACCACCGAGAAACCGTTTGTCTCCCGTTTAATAAGCTAATAGCTTGTGTTGTCGGGAGATAATGTTGATCAGGATATGTTAGGTTCACGGTATTGACACGGTCAACAAGCAGATTTTGTGCCGTGAATCGATACAGATTTGACCAAAGGCGGAGATTCACGGCTGAAATCTCACATGTAACAATGTACGTACAATTAACTGCATCGATAGCATTTTGTCGTATAATCGATGCAAAGAAGGACAATTCATAGTCTCTTATGGAATATTCACATTGAGCAGAATCGGGACCGAGACAGGGACAGAGACCAGAGCCAGAACAATGGGAGACATTAGGTTTCAGCACCTGTCCTGGCTCAAGTGTAATGCCAAAGCTTCCACACAGTTTCATACAACCCATTTGTTTCCAGTCCCTGTCCCGGTCTCGGTTCCACCCAGTGTGAACACACCATTAGAACTACATTGCAGACACGTTTCGCGAGACAGACTACAATTGAGCCAAATGTTAATTTTTCTCATTTTTGCGAAAATCGAAAATCTATTGCGATTAGCTAAGCTCGTGCATCGGGACCCTAACTGTACTTTGTAATCATTCTGCCGTTCATCATGTTTGCCGTGTTTCCAGGAAACTGAGACGTATTGACGTTCAGCATGATATTCAATCACAATTGTTTATCCTTCAGCGGCCATTTCTGTTTAACCAGCAATTAATCACAATTTCGAAGGGAGTTTTTTAATAAGTTAAATAAATTTACGGAGAAAGTTTTAAAAGGGTAATAATACCAGTTTTTGACTCACTGACGTAACTAATTAATTAATACTTCCTTATGCTTCACACAAGACAAAATGAATGCACCACGGGAAACTGTTAACCGGATCATGCTTTTGGATGGTTATTGGATATTTACACATACTGCTCTCGTACGTACACAAAACTGCTAAATGTATGGTCTATCGGCAAAGTGTACTGACAAAGAGTATTCAGAATAAAATCTTCATTATTTTGTCGCATGTAAATTGGTCGATTATATTACTGTACGTAGCGCTGACGGAATTCATAACAATATACTCACACTCCCGTACGAGAGAATACTCTTGGTGAGGTCACCGCACGTGCGCAGGTTGATGTCGTCACACGTCAGGTTCTTGGGTTGTTCCTCTTCGAACCGTCGGCGCCACCGGGCAGCGTAATCCTCGCTGAACAACAGCAATGCGCCTGAAATATCAGCAATGTTACTCATGTAGCCCAACATCCTATGGTGCAATCATACTGTCCGATTCCGATAATATTACTGTACATTCCTATGGAAGCCATATCCGAATTGAAAGTAGAATAGGAATCGGATCGGTTGGTGTGAACACACCGTACGTAACACCCAACGTCTTCAAGATGACTGTGAACTCGTGTTCATGAAAAGTACTGAACATTGGTCCCGACGAAAATCGAATTTCAAAATACATTAATAATTTCGGGATTGAAAAAAAATCTAAACTATACTTATTGTGTTTGGAGTAGATACTTGTTTTTCCAACAAGAGATATTGCGAAAAACACTACAAAAAATTCCTTTTGTTTTGTTGGAAAATGTCTAACATGAGTCAATTTCCTGCTGCACTTATCTGGTTAATGAAAAGAGTCTTACGTCAAGAGTTAATTTACTTACCTTTTCTTGTGGTGAATGTTTTGGGAAGGTATATTTCATGCATCTCTCGTAGTGTACTAGAGCCGTACGACCGTGGAGAGGTGTCAGAGAAGGCGTAGCGAGGTTGCAGGGGAGGCAGGTAGAACTTACTACTGCTATACACATCTTCATATTCATCCTCTGCATGGGCATAGTTAAAATAATCCTACAAACACAAGATGGCATGTTGAAATTTTCACCGAGAGAAAATTTTTGATTGCAAAAAAAAAAACCACCTTAATTTGTACTGTCTCTCCATGGAAGAGGAAAATCATCTCGCACTCGAGATTTGCTTAACAGGGAATTTTATTGTCTCTATTTTGTGAATTCACAAATTAGGAATTGTTTGACCATGGCCAATAACAATAATTAAGACTTATGTCAACTGTTTTTTTCTTCATTTCTACGAACGTTATATTTTGACGTTTTTTTAACGGAGTGTGAACATATAAAATTTTCGTGTTAATTCAAATTTTATAAATCAATTTAAGCAAAGAAGTGATATAGATTTACTGATCCCACAATTTTTTTTACACGTACCTCAGGTTCTAGTACAACGTCAATCTTTTCATTCCCATTTCTCTTAACTTCTCCGATACCTCGAGATAATAACGACAAGTTTACAGCACTCCCAGCCATCCTTATACAATTTCCATATCAAACAAATTACACTAACAAACTCGCCATAAAATCACAATAAACTTTATCTCCGTTTACACTTCCATTAGTAATAAATGATCCCAACTTTTTTTTGCATAAAGTGAACTTTACATCCTTATAATGAACTCCCACACAGTGACAGTTGTTGCACTTATTCGCGTGTTCCTGTGTATTGTGTATTGTTTTATTGATTGGCGCGAGATATTAATGGTTTGATTCCTCCTACTCCCTTCCGACACAACATATTAAAAGTAACTTTTCAAACTATCGATCCTGTCCGCCATGTTGTTTATCGTTGCTCGGTCACCTGCTTGGGTTGTAGAGTTAATACACTACATAATTACCTAATCCTTGATCCTCGCATATACACAAAAAACAAAATGTTCACACTTACATATATATTTCTAAGAATTGCACACACTTCTTTATTTTAATTTCATTCAAAGCTTGTACATGTTTCGTCAATTATCGTATGGCACAATAGTTTAAATAACTGCATTACGAACAGTGAAATCTTAGGATCCGTTTACACTTAACCGTTAACGTCACCGTTTTTGTGAGCGGCACCTTCGATCTTTTTAACGTTACGTGTAAACAGCACCTTGGGACTGCATTGAAGCCTTTTTTAAACGGGACAAGAAATGGTGACTTTGACGGTATGTGTAAGCGAGCCCTTATTAACAAGGAATAGGAACACAAATTTCGAAATAAAGCCGATGTACCGGACGAAATTGCTGCCACATGCAATATTTTATGCTACACCATTTAACTCGCCTATTAACCGGCAGAAGCTGCCCAGTCCGACGAAATCCAAAACCTGTCAAGACAATTTTACAAACATATGGCAAACATAGCTTCATGTATGTCCAAGAGGACCGCCTGATTTGGTTGGTCTCAAACCTTATTTCGAAAACTGCTGACATAAAAAAATAATTACAGACCTGTATTGCTACTTTAAATAGAATAATTTATAAATTACCCGGAAGAAAAAATTTACAACCATATCAAATCGTAATAAAATAATGATAATCATGAATTATTTACTTCTCGTTTACCTTAAATGCACACTCTAGTCTATTTATGACTTTTGATTGAGTAATCATTTTTGGATTTCATTCACATTTTCTTGTAAAATTAGGTTGCCGTTTACGAGTTACTACTTAGGATTCGCACTTTTAAGGATCGACAAAATTCCAGGATTTCTCTCTGTTTTTCATTGCTTTTAAGGTGACTTTCAAATACTTCTGAATAAAAATTGGGAAGTTTTATTTGAAAACAAAGTGACCTTTTCGACAGTACCCAAGGTAAATTTTTCCTTTCTTGCCCCTAGACTGGAGGCAAAATGTTAAAGGACTGGCGACTGCCCATTTTCGTAAAACAAATTTCAAAGATTTATATTAAAAATAGCAAAAATTCCATGTGTATTATCATTTTTCAAGGCTTTCCAGGTTCAGCGGAAACCCTGCTACAGTTATTAATATATTCTGTATTTTATTCTTAACAAATCGTAAAATATTTGAACGATTACTTTGGCGTTATTCATAAACTAAGCAAATCGTAATTACGATTCAGAACAGAAAAACAATCGCACTCTCGTATAATCGTATAATAGAAGACGATTAAGTGAAGCACCATTGGAAATATAAAATCATCCAGTGAACCAGCACTAGGACAACAATTGCGAAAAAAGTAACATTTTAATCTGTATAAATGGCAAAATGACCTGTCTTGAACGTAATAATCTCATGATTACATTTTCCCCACACTGTATTGTCTTGTAAACCTTCTGCGTGAAAATCATATCTGCTCCCCACGAAAATTACGAAGTCCATCAAAGTGGTTTGATACTTAGATTTGACCTTAATATGTTCAGACCACTCCCCGGAAGAGATGCTACAAATGCCTTACAGAAAAATATACTTTCTCTAGACCTATAACACTTCAAACACCAACACAGTGGCCTGCCTGTCAAACAAAGGACACTGATCCACTGAAAGTTAGATGATTCTGAAATACCTGGGTCATCTGAGCGATGAATGCACATTGCACAAAGTATCATTTCCGTGTAATACTGAATTCTGTCGGAAACACTGAACTTCAATCACCTGCTTAGTTTTAAGTACTTTGGCTTTCGAGTGTAATGCTCGGTTCACTATAAACCATGTATTATCAGTCATCACACATGAAAACTGTCTTTTTCAGGCAGTCAAACTTCGATTTTCATCGGTTTCGTAATGACTGTTTGGAAGTTTCCGCTTAAACTGCAATAACGTTGAACCTCCAAGAGTGGTGCTCAGTTTATGCGTGGTGTATGTCATCACACTTCGTACAGATTATAGGAGAAATGGTGAGGTTGAAAGGTGTCTGACAATCTCATCTGGCCAATGTCATCTAGAAAATAAAACAGGTATCACTCTAAATACAGAAAATACATCAATAGATAGATACTGATTTGATTTTATTCACTGAATTTAAAAACTTTTGTAGGGGGGGGGGGTTGAAGAAATCAACGGTTCAGTTAAAGTTTGGTTTCCATTTTTTTAATCCAAATGGATGGCTTCTTTTATAAATTGTACAGTGAAAATAGCGACATTCCCATAGTGTTATGGCTATTTATTATGTTAGTATTTTCTATGCATGTTGTCCGCAGTATTAAGTTCTACTACAAAAATGCCCAGCACCAATTAGTCAAACATATGTACAAAATTATGTCCCATTTACGTTTGCCATTGCGAAGAACTTTTGATAACACTACAGAAGCACGAGGATTAGTTTTTATAAGACTTTGCATGCAATCGAAGGCTCCTGCCAAATCGTTGCATGCATGCACATCTTTTCGAAAGCACACCCTACTCATGCTACAACACTAGGTTTCGTACCACATTAAATAATCAGAATAATGCTTGATGTCATGATCATCACGTTCCCCCTAAAATGTAATTTTGAGCAAATAAATCGTGTGTGATATCACAGTGATACGAGGTGCTCAATGAGATCACAATAAATTCCACTCATGCATATGAATCTAAAATATTATGTTCAATTGCCTCAGTTCAACAACAACTGAATTTGTTTTGCATTTGGATGTCGCTATTAAGAAATTCATCACAAACAAAATTTGGACTGTAGACCTATTTGAAGTTAAATCAGAAAATCTGAACAGTTATAAAAACAACATTAAAACCTTCTCTTGAATTCGTGATACGTTCGTCGCACCACATATAGTTTAAATATTTCGGCATGGCAACTTACCGTTGGCATCGCTGAGATATTCGCTGTAGGACCAAGAGTTTCTGAGATCATGTGACTGAGGTCGTGAAGCTTGGTACTGATGTGACTGGGCTGTGAGAGAAAATACAGTTACAGAACCTGATATCAATTTCACATCATTGTCGTAGAATTGGAAAAATGTCTCCACGACACCTGTCTCGTTTTAACAATTGTGTTTACATTCGTACTCTATTCCTATTTTAACAACTGGACACATTGAAGAGGTTACCCTGAACTTTCCATCTCATAATTGGTTCATTTTTCCAGAATTTAAAGACTTGAGTTGCTGGAGCAGACTTACCTGCGGGAGAAGATACATATCTGTACCAGATTGGACGGACGGAGGGTTTAAGATCCGGATGCCAGTTTGGTGAAACTTGCTGTTCATCTACAAATACGTTTATACAAGATGAAATCATTTCCTCATTCTGCAATAAACTATCTATAGCGATTCTGGATTTTACTCAGACCAAAGTCTCAATGCATCAGTTCTGTAAAAGAAAACTGACTTACTATAAACCGCTTTTAGGACCGCTCTTTGTTTTGCAGCTACAACTTCTGGATCCCAAAGCTGCAACAAGCGTTTACTCTTGGGAGTCATTGAAAGCAGTAGTTTTCTTCTACAAAATAATTGGAAAATCTATTTCACGATATTGGATCAGATATACTGCGCAATGAATCAACTTGGCCATCAGAAAATATTCGTCAAGGGTGTAAACTACAAATTAAATGTAGAAGAGGCTGAGTAAATGCTATGCTGACACTTTTGACTAAGATACGTGTTGATGTGTGATATATAATACTGTTATTACTTGTAATACTTCCTCCAAGCCAATTGTATGGTCAAAGCTGCGAGTTGCTTCACCCAATCCTCTTCATTTTCTTTCCTTTGCTTTTCCTCTGATTCAGTAGCTCTTACTTTTTCCATCTGTTGTTCAGCCTTATACCTTAATCATAAAAAATACAGCAAAACAGTTCCTATGATCATGTATCGTGCACCACACTTTCAAAAACCGCTCCATCTTTCGTTTAATACTGAATTAAATTACTTACACATGTACACTTACGCATCCAGCGATTAATTTTACGTTACTGTAATGATACTAATTACAATTCTTTTGAAATACCATTTCAGATTGAAGTCACACTCGCTTGCATTGTCTTACCTCCTCCATGCTCGTTGCATAATTCTGGCCGCTCGCTGCTTTTTTCTGTGGCTGTTAACTCTCCGCTTTTCTACGTCAACTACTTTCTTCACTTTTTGCTTTTGTTTTGAAATATCATGTTCTTCTGATGCGTCAATCTTGATACTCCTACATTGTAAACAGAAAGGTTACATGACGATCAACATTCAATGAAATGGTACGGGAGGTGCAGGACTGACAACGATAATGGTCAGTGACTGTGAAATTTCTTTTGAACTAAAAAATGAACACCACGTTTTCGTGAACATACTCCGTCACATGGGAGTATTTTACTTCCAACAGTACTGTAGTCTTACTTTTCTCATTTTCACAC
Organism: Haplosyllis leylae; assembly: GCA_038406175.1. Classification (NCBI taxonomy): domain Eukaryota; kingdom Metazoa; phylum Annelida; class Polychaeta; order Phyllodocida; family Syllidae; genus Haplosyllis; species Haplosyllis leylae. The sequence goes on along the minus strand of JBCAUG010283756.1, from coordinate 7,697 downwards.
GAAAAAAGCTTACGTATTTGAACTGTATGGTTGTTGCAATTCATCTACATTTTTTTCTGTCGACTTCTTTTCTCGTTCCTCCATTTCCTGTTTCTGTTTCATGTCTACGTTCTTCTTAGATTCCTCTTCTGCTTTCTTCCTGGAGTTCAAAGAAGTTCACAATATTTCATAAATCACCCCTTGCTCACATTCTTCTTCCCAGAACATTTTGCAAATAACTGTATTTACTTTTGATGCCTTAATGTCTACATCTGGACGTTCTGGAGCCCATCAGTTCATACTTTTACATGTTTACTCGATTAAACCTCATTCACGATTCAACTTACTTCGCAGCATCTTTTCTTAGTTGCTCATGCTTCATCAACAACTTCTTCCTTTCCAAGAAAGTTTTCCGTACTCTGAAGCCTTTGAACGTCGCCTATAACAACAAAGACCAACATTTTCAAAACTCGATAAGCAAATTCAAAGAACACCACTGTCCATTCCTTTTCGACGACACTATTTTCTGATACAAAAAATATCATAATTTCCGTAAAACATTTTTTGTTCAATTAGGAATCTCAGTGAGATGTAAGTAAGAATACAACACTTGCCTGTATTTTACAAGCTGCTATGTCCTGTATTCCAGTTATGGACAAGGCGCCTTGTTCTATCATGTACTGCGCCACAGCTTCGTGCTCACCCATCAGCGCGTAGTCTAATGGGGTGTATCTGACAAAGTGAAAATAAATTAGTCCTTTTAACAATTTAAACTTAAAACCTTTGTTTACAGGTACCGTTTTTGTGAGCGGTACCTTGGATCTTTTTGAGGACACTCTGACGGGTAGAATGGGTGTACAAAGTGTCCGTCACCTTTGTTGGTGACTTTGATGGACACAGCGACGTTGCGTGCAAACAGACCTCGAGATCTTAATTTCTCTTGTGTTAAATGTAATATTCAGAGTAATTCATTGAAGTGATATTCAATAATTTTTTCGATAGGCGACCTGCTTGTAAAAATAGCCTGGAAATTAGTCATCACCTCTAATTTGCGGTAACCGCTTCGTTACTGATAGATATGGGCACAGATTTTGTTCTTACCTGTCTTCGGTAAATTCCATATTGTTAGGAAATGCACGAAATTCTATCAGTAACTTAACTGCATCAAGATGGCCCTTGCTGCACGCCCAGTGCAATGCCGTCATACCCTGAAAATAATACAAGAATTCCAATACTATTATGAATTCCAGTATTTTGCAAATGTATTTGCATTATCTTTACGATATAGTATTGTCGTTAAAAATATAATACTTATTGCACCTCGTTGTCCTGGGCATTAGGATTCGCTTTGTGTTCAATTAGTACAGACATGCAATTCACATAGCCCCCATATGCTGCACACTGCAACGGTGATCTCCTGAAACATCAAAACAAAAGTACGTAAGATTGTTTTAAAAAAATATCTCGCGTATGTACTTGATGTTCTCCAAAAATATCTTTTCGCATGATAATTTATCAAATAACACAGTAAAATACAGCCCAGGTTAAACAATACTCTTTGAGAAATCAAAGACATACCCCGAATGATCTCTGACATCTGGATCAATACCAAATTTGACTAGTGTTTGACAAATGTAAGCGTGTCCACCAAGGGCGGCCCTGAAATAGATGAAAGACGTAACTTAACAGACTTCATGTTTTTTCTTTGTGCAATTTACATGCCACACCTGAAATAGCATTCACATAAAAATTTTACATCAGCAAAGTGCTAAAAACGTACCAATGCAGTGGAGACCTGCCATCCTGGTCGACCACATCCACTTTAGCACCGCAGTCCATCAGTGTCTGCACCACGTCCGTGTGCCCCATCTCACAGGCACGGAACAGAGGCGTGTGCTTCATCAGATCAGTGCAGTCTATCTGCGCTCCGTCATCCAGAAGTAATTTAACTGTCGTTGCGTGGCCTGCCATGGCTGCCGCATGCAAAGCTAAATATAAATGCGTAAGTTTTGTTATGTATGAAGACATATTGTAATCACTACGCATTCTCTCGACGACCAACAGGTTACTCTTACATGAGTTGCGTGTTGAAATGCGTTAATTCACAACTTCAGACGTTCGTGAACTCATTACCTGTCCCACCATTTTTGTCAGCATTGAGCATATCCACATTGTGTTTGATGAAAACTTTGATTGCATTGTTTGCACCCTTTCCTGCTGCCCAAATAAATGCCGTACGACCGTTTATTTCCGGCTCATCCTCGACACCCTGCCGCGATAGGAAAACGTCAACTGTTTCCTGTAAAAGAAATAATAAACATTAACGTATGTGGTGCTTCTTTTCACACGCGATTTCATCAATTTCACTCGATAAAATAAACTCCCCTATCTTACCAAACTACTTTCAGAAGTTACATTTTTCGTTTTTCGAATTAAAACGGTAAGTTCCTAAAATTTATTACCGAAAAGTTATGATTATTGCATATATTTTTTAATCACCCACCGCGTAATCGTTTTGTGCAGCATAGTGAAGAGCCAAAGCACCATTGCCGTCAGTTGACGCATAGTCCGCGCCTCGCTCCAACAGCAACTCCACGATAGACGAGTGACCTGGAAGGATAGTCATACAAACGTTCTGACGAAGAACGAAACACACACCCATACATCCCTTCAGTCCTACAAAATTGGTCCTTTCGTACACACACGCTCTTTTACTGAATCCAAATAAGAACCGAAACTCTATCAATAACTACTGACCTTTGTCAGGCAATAGCAATGATATTAAGTACGTTCTTACCCAACACTGCAGCCCAGTGCAGCGGAGTACGAAACATGTTATCTAATGCTGATAAATTACAATCTTCAAGTGACGTCTGCAAGACAAAAGAACACCAATTAAAGCACTGTACATACGTCTCAATTCATAAATGGTCTTTTGTGCCGGATTGTAAATTTTTTAATCCTTTCGTTTATCGCGTTGACGAAAATTTCAAAAGGGAATCTTCTGACAAGAACGGTATCGTAGCCTACCAGTGCGTTTACAATGGACTCATTTCCATCGGCTACGGCCATATGTAGCGCAGTTCTACCTTCATATTCCTGCCAGTTTATTACACTTGGTAATGTCTCCTACAGAAAGAATTTTTTCTAAATGTAAAGTGCAAACACTCGTTTACGGGGTAAAGCAGTAAAATGTTTTGTGTCTTTCTCCTTATACTAATACAAAATCAATCCTTGACTAAGGACACAATTTACTCATGTTTGAATCTTGCATTTTTTTTCTTTTGAAATTTTAAGGACTGGTTAAGGTTCAATTATGTTGCGGCGAATGTGAAAACTTTCTTTAATCTTTGTCTCTATTCAGTAAAAATATATTTCAAGGAAAGCCGTGTATCCATTACGAGCAACGTCGCTTTTCGCTTTCGCGCCAATATAAATATAGTGCTCACAAGAATACGTTTGACGCATTCGACAGCCTCAGGGTCCTTGCTGCTCGCTGCCCAGTGTAATGGAGTTTTACCATCCACATCAGGGATCCCAATGTTAGAATCCTGAAAGAATTTTTAATTGATTTTCGGTTTTGTTCCAATCAAAAGTGCTATTCTACAATACAGCACCCTTTTACTCATTATGGACGGAATCTAGTAGATACTAATAACACGTCTCAACACTTGTCAATGAAAGTGTATTTTACTTTTTTTAAATTGGTGAAAGCAGCTTGGTAATAACAATAATTTGTACCCACTTGTTTTATTAACATTTTAACGTGCTCAACGTTTCCATACGATGCGGCCCAGTGCAACGCAGTTCTCTGCAAAACAATTATTCTTTGATTTCCTTATTCGTAAAAAAACACATACCGCACCTGCTCACTGAACGTACAAGTTGGTTAAATAGTGTCTAATGAGTGTTCACTGTACCTTGTTATTGTCTTGGTCATCCACTTCTCCTAGTTCTAGTTTGCTCATAAGTAATGTGAGACACTTAGGTGACTTGTGTCGTGTACACAGATGCATAGACGACTGTCCTTCGTTGTCTTTTTCCTTCGTGTTTGCGTTCTTTGAAACCAAAAGTTTGAGGAACCGGAAATTTCCCTGTTACAAAATTGTCATGGAAAATTTAATGTGCCTTCATTTCCTGCCAATACTCATTTCATGCAAGCTAGATAGAAAACATTCCAGACACAATCCGCGTAACAATGAGTATTCACCAAATAAGCGCCTTCCCCAAACACATCTCTTCACGTGCATAGATTCATTCGCCTGATCCCACGAATTGTTCATGATGCGAACAGAATTCAAAGTAAAATTTAATGGAAAGGCAGTCCCAACAATATTTCTCCAGACATTGGCGAATTCAAGGAGGGGGCAGCTCCAGGGATCCCCTCACTCACTCCAATTTCTTTCCTTTTCATGCAGTGTTCGGGAAATTTTTGCCACATAATAACTTTGGAGTTGCCCCCCCCCCCCCCCCCACTTCGTCTGGGAAATCCTTGATGTGTCACTACCACGGATAATGTACAGCACGGTACCTTGTGTGCCGCCCAGTGTAGTGCAGTCCTCCCACCGATATCCTTCCTGTTCACGTCTGCACCTGCCTTGATGACGAGCTCCGCGCATTCCAGACGATCACTGAGGACGCAATACATGAGAGGTGTGCGACCAAACTTGTCTCCCACATCCACATTATGGCAATTTCCTACAAACACACTTTGGCAATTAGTTTTATCAATTGTAGGGCTTCATTTCATGTATAAATTTAACAAAGTGTCAGGGATCTTAATCTTCAGTTGTTCACCTCCCAGAAGGGCTAAGGACCCGTTTACATTATGCGTCGGCTTCGATTTAGCGTCAACGCTGCGATGATGCTTGCGACACAGGTCTCATTGACCACAGTGGAGTTGCCCCATTCTGAAGTGACCCCATTGTGGTCAATGAGAGCTGTGTGTTAAGCATCATCGCAACGTTGATGCTACATTGACATCGACACTTGGTGTAAACGGGTCCTATTGTGCTAAACCAGACATATCTGGATTCGGGGAGGTGTGTGTGAACGAGGAGTTATTCTATCTTAAATTACACAGCACGTTCATTTAACTTTGGTTTGAACGGAACTTTACACACCAGCTATGAGTTTGACGAGGGAGCATTTGTCGCCGTTGACAGCCGCCGCGTGCATCGGTGTGATGGCGTTGGTGTCACGGTTCGACATGGCATCTCCTATCCCGCTGGAATCGCTTGCCTGAAATAAAGACACATCCCACTGCTTTTTATATCTTGCGCCGAATGAAGACTATGAAAGAATAATCCAGGCACAAATAACTAAGTTACAAAATAAAACTTATCCTTTCTGGCCACTCTATTGGCCCGTCATTTCAACCTCTTGTGGTCAGAAAATTCGATAATTTTTGCACACAAATTAGTTGTGCGGTTGGAGGTTACTTGTCTTAACGTGTATTTGAATACTAGTTACCTTGGGCATTCCGTTGTTTGCTAGGAAATCATCTCCGAGACTTCCTGAGTCCTGAAATGATAATAAAACTAGTAATAACTGCTTGAGCGAGTTGGTACACATTAAACTGATGGAGATGGTACAAACTTCCAACTTTAAATCTCCTATTTATGTTTTTATATTGAATGTGGTGCGGACAAGTAAATAAGATGGTACTAAATAACACATGGACGATAATTTCTAAGAAAATGACTATGGCATGCTTCCACGTATGTAGAATAAAGAAATAAACACAGCAACATTGCGCAAATTCTTTAAAGGGGCAAAAATAGTGTAAAAAAATATCAACAGTAATTCAAGTAAAACTTTTCCTGAATTCCTCATCCATTCTGTTCCACCCAAACCGCATTATGAACAAGCCGCTCACATTTTAAAACTGTGTTTCATGATTACCTCTCTTGCAGTAAGTATGTACTTCTCTCGTACATCCATTATGTTTTCAAGAGGATGAATCTTATTGCTGTTCAAACAACAACAGCAGAACAAACACCTCCGTGTCATCCTCATTGTCTTTCTATTTCCTATTACAGTACTCAAGGCATTTCTCAATTGTTCCGTCCATAATTTGACCTCACAACTGTGCTTTACTCGGTACAGCCACAAGTACCGGTACTCGATGTATGTTTTTTTTTAAATTAAAGCTCTCTTCAAGAAAATGTGTACAAAGTCACTGAATTATATCCGGAAAATATCATATTGCAGCAAAGAAAAAATCGTTAACCGCCTTCGTGCCACAGAACGTGTTCACAAAACATCTGAATTTCTCAGGAAAAACTGCTGATAAACAAAAGTAGCATGGTGTGTTTATTGAGCAAGTACCAAGTACAGTACTGACATACTTATCACCACCAACATTCCATTCAGACGTGTTCAAGAAATTCTATTTCTCAAGTAAGTTTTTTCCACCAAAAGGCGTTAAAAATATTCAGAACTTATTGGTGTCAAACGTTATTCCAAGTTTCACTCTTGGCAAAATGTTCATTTGATTTGAACTTGAACTCAACTTCTCAACACGTGATGAATGATTTTGACAGACTAAGAATTAAGGTGACATCTTATTCTATGAAACACTCAAGTCTTCCGTTGAATTTTAAATCACCCAAAAACATTAGTAACTTAGTTCTTACACGTATGAATTCAATATGAAAAAAATTGAGAGAAGGAAAATCCATTCCCCATCGTCCATTTACTGAAGGCAGACACAAAACTTTCCAGCTCAGCCATTGTTGAAAATTATCTCCGCAAAAGAAACATAGTTGGCTACCTTAACACCTGTTTGGTATCATGGTGAGACGATAAACGAATCTCACAAAAATATAAACTGGGTCACCACTGTCATGCTCCAGTTTCTCCGTTTCCTCAATGCAGGGTTTATTTACATGCTCTAGAATCTCTCTGCTCATTTCAAACGTTTACAATAAATGTCATTTTTTTCTTTCAAACTTTTTTTCCTTTTTTGGTATTGACCTGTCATGTGGCTATTTGGCCGGTAGTCTAGTGAGTTTTTACCACCACAGCAAAATGCTTTAATCAGTCAATGAAAACTAAGCTAACCAGTTTTCTATTGCATGGAGGGTAAGGAAAAAAACTTTTTCCCCAAAAATCTCACCTGTAAAAAAAACGCACAAAACAAGAAAGTCCTCCGGCGTGACCGCAAGAGGCTTACCGCCCCGTGGCGCAGCAGCACTCACTCTCCTGTCCTGGCCCGGGGGAGTGGATATCTCCCTGTCCTGACTCGGGGAGGTACCCTCTGTCCTGACTTGGATACCCCCACCCCCCCCCCAGCAGGATATGGGACAGGAACCAGCGACAGCACTGGGGGGGGGTATCCCCCCCGAAAGGACCTGGGACCAGAGGCCAGGAGATACTCTCCCTTCCCCAAGCCCCACCCCCCATGAAGGACCTCCTGGCCTCTGGTAACAGACAGACACTTGTATGCCCCCCCCCCAACAGACACTTGTAAAAACATAAGCTCCCGTCGTACTTCGTATGCGGGCGGCAAAAAAGAAACAAAAGTGATTTTAACAAAAGTCCTCCTGCGTGAAAACGCAAGAGGCGTACCGCCCACGCCGTATCCATCCTGGTCCTGGCTGGGGGTACGGGGCAGAGGATGGGACGGCGTATGCTGTCCTGGTCATGGCTGGGAGCGGGGCGGGGCGGGGGTACCCTGTCCTAGTCCTGGGGGGGGGGGGGGGGTGGGGGCCAGG
>JBCAUG010283645.1:0-17870 GCA_038406175.1 Haplosyllis leylae | reverse complement strand
ATGTTGTAATCGAACTTTTTATGACCTAGTGTGGTGGGGACCCAAAAACCTAGTTTATTATTGCCTTCGCACCCTTCGCACCCCAGAAAGAGTATAAATAGTGATGCAGTGTGAGATACTTGTCATTTGCAATTTGGTCTTTAAAGAGGTAACATCTGGTGCGAAGGGTGCGAAGGCTCTTAACGAGCCACCTGGTGAAACTTTCACTACCTGATTTTTTTGTAGTTACCTGTACCAAATTGCACATCTTGGTGATGACGACGATGAACCCGAGTTCAGCAGTGCAATGCCATTGGAAGAGGGAGACACTTTCTTGTTCCAGCCGAGGCCTCTGAAGAACTTAGTTGTTGTGGATGAAACGGATTCCTTGGCGCCGATAATGCACACACAAGTGAGTTTATAGGAACAACGTTCAGTGAATATCTTGTCACTTTCCCGCTCGTCTGTGACAGAAAACTTGTGTAACTGACATGTTGTCAATTTCAAGTTTTGCAATTATTTAAATCGAAGTTTGTCTAGTTTATCTTCATCCGAGGAAGTTAAATTTGAGTTATCAGTCCGGACGGAGAGGATTAGGGTGAATTCTTATGTACTGCTTGTTATACGAACGGTCCCAGTTGTGAGTGTCATGGTTTTCTTGCTTGTAGATCGCGGATTTAGCGAACGAAGACACACCACAGATGTTCACACTGTGTGGCCGAGGACCACGCTCCACACTCAGGGTTCTCAGACACGGTCTAGAGGTTCGTTCGCTTAGATACTTTAGTTTACATATTTAAAGGCCAGGTTCTTTCTTACTAATATATGTTCATAGTAAGTGAGTACAGGGGCAAATAAATATGCCACCATTTGTAAGCTTGCACATGTATTCCGATAGAAATGATGATTGGATTTATCTGCGCTTCGTCTGATGTTTTTGTGGTGAATAAAAATCCTACACAGATCTGTTGGTGTTTCCAGCATCACAACACACCGTGAGCCAGTTCCCATATACTATGATTTATACGAGTTTATATTATTACAGGTATCAGAGATGGCTGTTTCTGAACTGCCAGGTAACCCTAACGCCGTATGGACTGTGAAGAAGAACGTAGATGGTAAGATCTGTTAAAAGTTTTTTGTGGGGGAAGGCGTGTGTGTGTGTAAGGCTTTGGTGCTTTGAAATAGTTTCCTGATCGTAAATTAGGAATTAATTAAAAAAATTGAATAATGAATTGTTGAAATAATCAAAGGATTTTAGTGAATTTTACTGGTAAATTTTTTTATCGTCAGTAAACTATTTTATGTGTGATCATATCAGGAGCGTCACAGAATTTATCATTCAAGAGGATATTTGTCTTTAGGCAGCTGTTGGTGGGGATATTGACTTGTGCGATTTGAGACGAATTTCGCAATGTGTTATTTTTCAGGGTTCTGTGACGTTTTTGAGAGATGTGCCGGTGTAGAAACTTTTCCTTTGATTTTCAGGACAGATAAGGGGCCTGTTGCAGTGGTAGCACAATGGTTCATGCTTGTTTAATGAATGTGTGTTGTAGAAAGAGATTTAGTTTCAATGGAAACTATATCAAGATATTAGGACAGAATTGTAAAATCCTAAAGTAATCTGCAGCCAAAACTTGGCACTGCGAAGTACTGGATTGCAAGCCCAAGTGACTCAATGTTTTCTGAAATGTGTGTTTTTAGAAGCATTTAATCCTGTTCCCTAAGAATTGCACTATCCAAGTCTAGTTGAGCGTGTTATATTCAATAATGTACATTTTTGTCGTCCTCGTACCCAGTTTATGGGATGACACATTGGGTCACTTGTGGTTAGGCTGCAATTTGCTAAAACCGGTTAAATTTGCAGATAACGTCGCAGTTAATGGACACTCTGAAAACGTGCTACTAATCTAGCTGGTTCCTACAACCAGCACTTCTTTATACTTTCAGATTTTGGGTCGGCATGGCGACACGTCAACTTAAGGTAAAATGGCCAGAGAACTCAGTTGAAGAAAGAAGAACGATTGTTCCTCCATCTCCGCTTCTTAAAAAAAGAATATAGAAACGCTTTAAAACAATCGTTTAAATATTAAATAGCTCTTTCGGTTAAAATATAAGCACTTTACAATGGAGTATTATCATTAAATGAATCAGTCGTAGTTTCTGTTCATCGTTTACAGTATGCGAATATCATACATAGATTTTTTGTCTTATTTGTTAAAAGTTGTCATGTTGCTTGACCCTCGAAGCAGCACATGTCCAATTGTACCGGACCTGTCGCTGACTTTGGTCAGAACTGTGTGATTACAGATGAATACGACGCCTACATCATCGTATCATTCGTGAACGCCACTCTTGTGTTGTCGATCGGTGAGACGGTAGAAGAAGTGACGGACTCCGGCTTCCTGGGAACCACCCCGACCCTGTCCTGTTCGCAGCTGGGAGACGATGCGCTCGTTCAGGTAAGAGAACCACGCCACCCTATCCTATTTGCATAGCTGGGAAACGATGCTCTCTTCCAAGTGATACGAGACCCCCTAGTTTCCATAAAGTAGTGTGGACCTATTGCATTTATTTCTTATCCAAGTCTCTTGGGAAATAATTCCCTAGAGAAAAGCACTTTGCCGGAAATGTGACAAATCTGCAGAATTTTCTGGATTGCTGCATATAATAGTATTATACGGGTAGACTTGTTTCGTGTTTTACAGATTTACCCAGACGGTATTCGACACATCCGTGCAGACAAGCGTGTGAACGAGTGGAAGACTCCGGGAAAGAAGAACATCGTGAAGTGCGCGGTCAACCAGAGACAGGTCGTCATCGCCCTCACCGGCGGAGAGCTCGTCTACTTCGAGATGGACCCCGTAAGTTTGATCGTACCTTTGTACTCTCGAACTTCCTTAGCGACTTTTGCAGTCCTAACGTTCGTTGACTTACCACATCGCTTTCGTTTAACATTACGATTCTCAGTTATAATTTTATAATCTAAAATATTTGAAAAAAAACCTGGTTGAGAAAGTTTCAGTGTTACAGTAAAAGTTTTGCAGTTGTTAGAAATGATGATTGGATTTATTCGCGCTTCATCAGATTTTATAGTGGTGAATAAAAATCTTGAACTGATCTAACAGCTGAGCGAATCAACTATTGTTACAGTCAGTTGTTCAATTCTCTTAAGGTTATACCTTAAAATGTTAGTGAAACTTATTTTTGCTCAGACGGGACAGCTGAACGAGTACACAGAACGGAAAGAGATGTCTGCAGATGTGATCTGCATGGCGCTTGGAAGAGTTCCAGTCGGGGAACAGAGGTGTCGCTTCTTGGCCGTCGGTCTAGCGGACAACACCGTCAGGATCATATCACTGGATCCATCTGTAAGTTACTCTGCTCTGTTTGTGGCCAGATTTTTAGTAAACATTCACGTATCAAGAATATTAAACAGCCAGAAACACGTTGATACTTTGAGACGCTTGAGCGTGAAGAAGAACGATGTGCAGCAATGATAATTAAATTATTCCAACATTAGCTGATTTCTAAAAATAGAACACTGACTCATGCCAGTTGTCAGTTAAAAATACAAGCATGTTATTTAATGTCGTAATAAATTGCTTTAACGTAGGATTGTTTATCCCCACTGAGTTTGCAAGCACTGCCAGCCGCATCAGAGTCATTGTGCATTGTGGAGATGGGTGGATCAGAAGCAAACGCAGACACTGGTAAGAGAAGTCTACTTTTAATCAGACGAATGGAATCGTCCGTAACTTTGCTTAATTTACAAAGTCGTAATTTCTGTTGGAAGTGAGGAGAGCGTAATGACTGATCAACAGTGATCGAGTATCCAATCCAACTCTGATCCAACAGCTCATCAATTGACTCGACTTAGACGTTGGCTAATGTGTTGGTATTTCTTTTGCCTTTGGTTCAGTGACAACTACTAAAAGCACTTTGCATTGAAACAGACGTCACGTTTGTTAGAGAAGACCCAAGTTTTGCATTCGAGTTTCTCGAACTAGTATCAATACATGGTTGTCCGTGTGTTGTAAAAATTCATGTTATAAATTAGTGATACATAAAGGACACTAGTCTATACATGTATATTGTAGGAGAGAGCGGATCAGTTGGAGGTTTGTACCTGAACATCGGACTTCAGAACGGTGTGTTGCTTCGTACAGTGCTGGACACAGTCACGGGAGACCTGTCAGACACACGGACACGGTATCTCGGTTCCAGACCCGTCAAACTCTTCCGGATCTCCATGCAGGGATCTGAGGCGGTAAGCTCTATTGCATTGAGGCCTTCGTTTTCCGCAATTTTAAAAACATTTTACAGTTGTCAAAAAGTTAAGGTAATGTCACAGTAGATTGCAAAGTCGACAACAGTCTTCGTGATGCAGAAGAACTGTGGTGGTCTTCCAGAATCAGTTTAGCTTTGTGTTGTGCTCAGCTTGAATAGATATCGTTCTCGTTTCAGGTTCTTGCGATGTCGAGCAGATCATGGTTGAGTTACACTTACCAGAATCGCTTCCATCTGACTCCGCTCTCGTACGAGTCTCTGGAATACGCATCAGGATTCGCTTCCGAACAGTGTCCCGAGGGAATCGTGGCCATCTCCACAAACACTCTAAGGTGAATAGGTGGTCTAAAGCATTCATCACACTCTTTTACCCCGTAGTCTCGCACTAACCCAGACCTATGTTTACTCTCTTCCAGGATTTTGGCCCTGGAAAAATTGGGCGCTGTGTTCAACCAGGTTTCAATGTCGCTGAACCTGACGCCGAGAAAGTTCGTCATTCATCCCGAATCTAACAACCTGGTTGTCATAGAAACTGATCATAATGCTTACACAGAGGAAACAAAATCTCAGAGAAAACAGCAGATGGCAGAGGTAAGTTTTCACGGACTGTCTCGTTCGCATTAAGCGAGATCAGATCAATTTCCCATACCACTGGACTTGGACGTTGTGTCCAATTTGGTCCTCGGAACTAACTGAATCGGAGATGTGGTTTTCTTGGGCTCCGACGTCATGCACGGAACGCTCTCCAAGTGACAAATCAATTCCCATCCAGGTCGAGACGGTTTAAAAGCATTTTCGGCTGTGGATTCTGTTCAGAGGCAATTAGTAAAGCAATGATACCATTGAAATAAAGCAATATTCAAGTGAATATAATGATCATACAAATCTCTTTGATCCAGCCGTTTTTGTTGAGTGACTAAACATTGAAATAGATAGATTTTGGGTGAAGCATAAACATGTGAATCTATCTACGAAAAGGAAATGGTGGAGGCAGCAGGCGAAGAGGAGCAGGAACTGGCTGCCCAGATGGCAGCAGCATTCCTAAACGAGAACCTACCGGAGAATGTGTTCGGAGCGCCCAAGGCGGGTCCTGGGATGTGGGCGTCTGTCATCCGTGTGTGCAATCCCATAACGAGGCAGACGCTCGATCAGATACATTTGGAGCAAAACGAGGCAGCATTTAGGTGGATAAAATTTTTTGTTCAGCGGTCCTTTTGTTTTTCATAAACCATTTTGCGACCTAATTTGTTTTAATTGCAAGGATTAATGTAACTTGAAGTTGCTCGAAAGGCGAATTTGAAGACCACTGAAAAGGATAGAAGGCTTTGCAGTTTTAACGGTATGTTCTGTTCCTGCTCTTTCAGTGTGGCGATCGTGAAATTCGCGTCGCGAGGAGACGATCAGTTCGTTATCGTCGGGACAGTGAAGGATTTGATTCTGAACCCACGATCTTGTTCCGGCGGTTATCTTCACGTCTATCAAATAGCCAATGGTGGTGAGTAAAGCGCCTGTAGTCATGAAGAACATTTCGGGATCAAGATTTGATTCTTTTCCTCCTTTTGTTAAATCTGTGATTAATCTTTTTTGTGGATAGACAAAGAAAAATTGTAAAATACTGAGATGATGATTGGATTTATTCGCGCTTCGTCAGATTTTATTGTGCTGAATAAAAATCCTACGCTGATCTAACAACTTTTCTCTTTGTGAAGTGGACAATAAACTAGTTGCCAAGAAACCTCTTTTTCTGTATAGCCATCTTCATTTGTATAGCCATCTTCATTTGTGTTGTTAAACTAAATTCCGTTTAAACTCTTTCAAGGGGAGAAGTTGGAGTTGATGCACAAAACCCCAGTAGATGACGTACCAGGCGCCATTGCACCTTTCCAGGGTCGAGTCCTAATCGGGGTCGGGAAGAACCTCAGGATCTACGACCTCGGGAAAAAGAAACTGCTCAGAAAGTGTGAAAACAAGGTAAATAACCTGAACCATCTCTTCCTCTATCTATTTGTATTTTGTAAACAAATCATAAAAAGGCCTTTTTGGACTAGATTTCTTGGAAATGTTGCGACACCACCAATTGCAAACGTATGCCTCCAAAGATGTCTTTGTTAATAAAACAGCTTTTAAATGCCCGTTTCTAACTTTTTGTCAACTTCAAACATCTTTTTTTTTAATGCAGCACATTTCTAACTTCATCTCGAACATCTACACGTTGGGTCAGCGTATCGTGGCCACGGACGTGCAGGAGAGTTTCTACTTCATCAAGTACCGACGCTCGGAGAACCAGCTCATCGTGTTCGCCGACGATACCAACCCGCGCTGGCTGACCTGCGCCACGATGCTCGACTACAGTACCATGGCCGGCGCCGACAAGTTCGGTAACGTGTGCGTGGTGTGTAAATTTTATGTCAAGGATTCAAATATATAAAACAAAAATATATTGATAATTCGCCAGTCTGTAAAAGTGGGATGCATCGTTCGTACACATCCGCTTTGGTAGGATGGGTTTACACAATAAGAAATATACATAATTGTTACAAATTATTTCCTAGGTCCGTCTGCCTTTGGATACATCTGATGACGTGGACGAAGATCCGACCGGAAACAGGGCATTGTGGGATAGAGGTCTCCTCAATGGTGCATCACAGAAAGTGAGTACGAAAAGACTAGCGGTTGAGATAGTTGCCGATCTTGACAAGTTCCGTATCGGTTCTGCCATGTTGCTCTAAAATGCCTTTAAAAGAGTGTCGTTATAGTTTACGAGACCGAATGCCCTATTTTCAACGCTGCTGTATTTCAGTGCGACACGATATGTAATTTCCACGTTGGAGAAGTGATCACGTCCTTGCAGAAGACTACCCTCATCCCTGGAGGCTCCGAGTCGTTAGTGTACACCACATTGTCAGGTGCAATAGGGATGCTTGTGCCGTTCACATCTCACGAGGTAATGCAATTCATCGATACTTGGAATTCTGTTGTTTTGAATAAACATTCGTCAGAAAAGGAAATATTTCAACAGTTGTAATAATTTTTGTGCGAACATTTTGAGTCGTGTTCACAAGTGGGCAATATTATAATTTTGATGCAAAGGCGTAACCGTAAATGTGAAGTCAAGCCATGCCATCTAAGTGTACGGATTCTTTGTTATTTTTAGGACCATGACTTTTTCCAGCATTTAGAGATGCACATGAGATCGGAACACCCTCCGCTATGTGGACGAGATCATTTAGCATTCCGTTCTTATTACTTTCCAATCAAGGTTGGTCAATAAATTAAAAAAAATAGTGGAATTAGAAGTAAACTACTGTATGGAAAATTCTTTTGTTCGCAGTCAGTTGGACTGCTTCAACGTAAATTGTACTGCGGCCCAAGAAACAACTGTACTGGGCTTAATTCAGAAGTGTGCTCGTTACTAACGGTACTTATTCTACACATTATATCTGAATGTGGGCGCTAGCTAGTTAAAAGCGGGACCAAACCAAGTGCACGTGGCTTAAAATTGTCTTATTCTTTACAGAACACGATTGATGGTGATTTGTGTGAAATGTTCTCTGCGATGGATCCAGCGAAACAGAAGAGCGTGGCCGAGGAGTTGGACAGGACGCCCAGCGAAGTGTCGAAGAAACTGGAAGATATCAGGACAAGATACGCCTTCTAGACGGACATCCGGTGAAGTGTCGGAAGAAACGGAAGGATCACTACAGGAAGAAACGGGAGGATCACAACAGGAAGGAACGGGAGAATCACAACAGGAAGGAACGGGAGGATCACAACAGGGAAGGAACGGGAGGATCACAACAGGGAAGGAACGGAAGGATTACATCACAAGCTACGCTTTTTAAGCGGATAATATATTGTAGAATATTGCGAATTATTTTAAAATATTTTAACTGATAACATAAAATCGTGTGATATATTTCATTGTTAACCGCGAATGTGAAAATTATGTGACATTGTCAATTGACTATAATAAATGTTTGATACCTATTTTGAATTGGTCTATTTAAGTGGGCGGAATTGCCCTCTGGCCGTGTTGTGCCAGGATCTTGGTCTTTTTAAAACTTTCGGCTGCTGTTTTGTAAATTTTCGTGGGGGGCTGTTTAGGTGAACAGTTTCAGAGTTTTGTTCGCCTGGGAAGGAGCACCATGCCAGGTCGGTACAGGGTGTGTCAAATTGGCATGTCCGAGCAGCAAGTCGGATTGCAACCTTTGTGTTGCATGAAGAGTTCAGGGTGCATGTTTGGCTTGTGCATTCCTGTGTCCAGTTTGCAGTATCTGCCGATTGGGAAGCTCCTGGGAGTGGGTCCTATCCCCAGTAGGTGAGACTAGACAAAATTGATCTTTTGGGTCCCTTCACAATGAGCGATGCGATAGTGGCGAACGATCTCGGAACCGTAAATTTTTCTTCACGACATGGCTAACATCGATTGAAAGAGAAAAAATCGCTATCGTAATCGTTCGGCGTGATCTGACCCGTACTGGTTCGTAAAGTAGGTGAGCGATATTAGTGAGGTTTAGGTGTACGTTCTGTCGGTACATTTGCGTGACGAGTGACGTGAAGTTTTCGCGTTGCACGCCGCGTAAAAGTGCTGACGTAGCGTGCACCTATCTATGCCTCCTAATGATAAATTAGGTGAGGAGTAGGGACATTTCTAAGGGCAATCCATGCCAAATTTTTTTTTGACAAAAAACTACAAACTTGAAAATATTGCATTTATAAAAATTGTACTTTCAATTTGTATTTTCATTGTATTTTCATTTGTATTGTCTATGTCTGATGCAATTTGATTAATGAAGACTTTTTTTTTTTGCAGGTCTCTGTAAGGTAAACCATGTCCGTTATTATATTGTACAATGACTTTTAATTTGTACTTTTATATTTCAGGTTGTCTAATAACTTCATCTTGCATTTCAGGTCCAATAATATCCTCTTAATTTCAGGTTATGCAATAATTTTTTCTTATATTTCAGGTTGTCTAATAATTTCTTCTTTCAGATAGATATCCATTTCCAAGATTATTCATTTCAAGTTACATGGTAAAAGTGGAATATTGTAAAAAAAAAAGTTTGTATTGTAATGGTAATGGTAAATTGTTAAAAAAATCGGTGTATTTTATTTTGTATTATCTGTGACGGCCTGTTCCCAATGACCGTCCGATTTTCTTTCAGATTTAATGGTTCTGTGCAATATGCAGAAAGATTGTGATTCCGATGAAAATTAGAATGGGTACTGTAGCCATTTCTTTCCGATATCGGAAACTGTCAATATATTATTGTCGGAGACGGAATCTGAATCGGAAAGAAAAATCGGAGGTCAGTGGGAACAGGCCGTAATCAGATAAAGTTCATTGTACAATTCGGAATAAAAGTTGAAAGTTGTAATCGTTAAAAAAAAACTTTCGTGTGTTTATTATTATTTTGTGCGTTAAAAAATTCGGTGAATTTAATTTGCATTATCTGTAACCAGATAAAGTTCATTGTACAATTCGGAATAAAAGTTAAAAGTTGTAATTGTTAAAAAATTCATGTGTATTTTATTTTTTTTTATGCGTCTGATATATCATGAAACCAGATTTTGACGATGCAAGTTAAATTAATGTACAATCCGAAATAAAACTTGTGTCAAAAAACATTTCTGCTTTTGTTGTGGCAAAGATAAATAATTGCGCAAAATCATTGACATTTAAGTACGAATTAAGATGACACTTTAATGAAGGATGGTGCCGAGACCCATCTGAAGTACGGTTCAAGTATTATACACTCGGTAGTATTTGCAACAAATTTGCGGGACAGCCGGTGATGCCATTTTAATGGTTTAATCACACTGACAGTGGCCGAGACCGATAAAAAATGGGTTGTATAGGATTGTGTGAAGGTGTACACATTGCACAGAGACTGAAAGAGGTCGAGACAGTGGGTTCTGTACCCAATTCATCGGTCTCAGTCTCGATTCGGGTTAGTGTGATTGCACCATACCTGCGGGAAAAAACAAAACAAAACAAAACAAAAAAAAAAACCTGCGATGTCAAGTTGACATTAAGAAGGACACACTTTATGAGTAGATTTCTATGAATTAATTACTGGTAAGTGGAGCCTTGTCATTTTAAAGTGAACAAAACTTACGTGTGGAGACAAATAATTGTCCATCATCTGTTATTTCAATTTAGCTAGTTTTATGGTAATGATGATGTGTGGCTATGGTAGTCTAACAGTACCAACAAAACTTGGTTATGTTGATTTGTGGATACTACTGTTAGACTAAAAGGGAGTGGCGACCCTTGCCTCCAGAGCTGCTTTTCAGGTCTGTTCACAGATCACATAAAGGTCAAGACACCAACACTGTAAGTGAACAGACCTTCAACCACCATTTGTGAGTGAGGTTTAAACAGAATTCTTCCATACACTTTAACTGACATATTCCAATGATGGAATGAATGACTCGTGTATGTTACACAAGTATTGATGTTACAAACATGTTGACCTTCCTCACAGAGTATTGGTTGGTTAAATCCCCTTTCCCTTGGTCTCATTTAGAAAGAGGATAAAAAGGATAAAAATGAATTTGGGTGAAGAAAAAAAATCATGTATTGCTTGTGGATTGCTCACTATAAGTGACATCAAGTGTAATATTCCCATCAAGTGATGTATTGAAAAATTGCATTTTCAGTGATGAATGTACTTTTCATTAATCACCAGTAAATATCTAAGACATCTTTTAACCAGGTGTCTATTGCCAACCAAACTACTTTGGTGTATTTTTTAAATTTAATTACCACATTGGTAATAAATCAGTATGCAATCTTACAACAAGCCTTATTGTGTATACTATTTTGTAAACAAGAACTCAGTGAGTACTTTTTTCTGCTTTATTTTGACATGTACTTGTTGTATTTCAGTTTTATCACATACAGTGATTGTCAAGTGAAATTTACTGAGTGAGCAAAGTGAGCAGCTACTCTGCTGAAGTCAGACCAACTTTTTGGAGCATCTTGGCAGAAGAAAGGTAAAAAGTATTTTACAATCACTACAACCACATGCGTGTCAAAATATTGTCTGTCATTATAGATCTACTTAATTTTTTAACAATGTAAATGTCACAAAGAAAATAAATGACTCATCTTTTGCAGAATGTGAGCACTGACTGAAGGCAAAAAGGTTCAGAGAGGTTTAGATTCAGAGATGGCTACCTTAAATGAAGCAAGTGTCCAGCGTAAATTTGCTAATGTGAATAACACACAGGACAGTATCCAAAGTTTGTCCTTATGGGTTCTTCATCACAAGGCACATCATGAGCGAATTGTGGAATTATGGTTCAAGGCACTGAAAAAAGGTATAAGTGGAGTATCTCTTAATTACAAACTGCTAAAACACCTAAGACCGCATTAGAATCTAGAAACACGAATAAATGAATTTAGACTTCAGCTTTACACACTGTAATGATAGATAAATGTTGAATTTTTATCAACTAGATGTGTATCCAGGCTTAAAAGTAAAATGTAAATCTTTTCTTGCAGCGAAAGTACCACATAGATTGACCCTATTCTACATTTGTAACGAAATTGTGCAAACGTGCAGGAGAAAGCACGCCATAATGTACAAAGATGCGTTCAAAGAAGTATTAAAAGATGCAGTGTTACTGGTAAGGTGTGTATCAGTGGAAAGGGCAAAGGAAAGAATTAACGACAGAAAATAAAGCAATCCTGCATGGCAATGGTTTCCATTGAATGAAATGACGTGACGACGCTATATTATGATGTGACATTACGACACTGAATTTGTGTCCAGAAACCGTCACTATTTCTTCAGGAGGGCCACCTAATCTCTCGAATTTTTCATTGGGAAGCTAATGATTTGACAACTTCCATACAAATATAACGACAATTCGAATATTTGATGAATAGAATCATACCCTTTATTTCTTCAGGGATCCTTCTATAAGATCGAACGTCGGTCGAATTCTCAAGATCTGGGCCGAAAGAAAAGTTTACGATGCTGAGTTCATGGAAGAGATCAACTCCCTGTTGGGTAAGTATGGTTGCGCATCCACGCTCTCCTGGCCGGGGGGGGGGGGGTAGGGGTACCCTTTCCTGACTTGGGGAAGGGATGGGACCCATGTCCTGGCTGGCAGGTGCGGTACCCCCATCCCCCTGGGAAAAGACCAGGAGTACCCCCCTTGCCACCCACCCCCCAGAAAGGACCAGAGACCAGGTTATACCGCCCACCCCTGTAAACGGAGACAGGTGTCCGGGCAAGTAAACCCTATTTACCTCAAAATGCTATTTCTATGTAGTTACGCCTGGGTTGCTTTTATTAAACTTTAGGTTTTCATTGTAGATAATGTGAAAACTAGTTCCACATTGAATTCTAAACTTCTAGCCGAATTTCAGGTATTCTATTTGAATTTTTGATTTGACACAAAATCTATCATACATCTATCAGGCTGCCTTTATATTGGAAGAGATTTGAACGATAATTTTGTACACTGAAATGTTTTGTAGCCTGCGGCGGTGATGGAAAGAATACGAAGTTTCAGGAATTATGAGCTTGAAATAGAAACAAAACGAGGCCAGCTGAGCACTATAAGACTAGATGCATCAAGTCTGGAAGGAATTAAACAATTAAAAGGTAGTCGCATGTGCTTTCAAAAGAAGAAATCGATATTTTAGCTTGTGACTGGAAATTATTTGACATCTATTCTTTGCGCAATGTTATAAAATATTCTGATTCAATGTCTAGATCGTGCTCACGGAAAAGAATTTTCACAAACCTTTGAGGATTCGTGTGTCAAATTGGAAGAGTATGTGCATTGTGTGGAACAGGAACTGAAGGATAGAGCAGCTCTCATAGAATCACTAGAGGAGACTGAAGTTTTTTATGATGCCCA
The DNA here is from genome assembly GCA_038406175.1 of Haplosyllis leylae. Taxonomy (NCBI): domain Eukaryota; kingdom Metazoa; phylum Annelida; class Polychaeta; order Phyllodocida; family Syllidae; genus Haplosyllis; species Haplosyllis leylae. The sequence goes on along the minus strand of JBCAUG010283645.1, from coordinate 4,718 downwards.
ATATGGAGAAGCTAAAATTGTTGCTAATGTAAGATTGAATGAATTGATTATTAAATCTATTTCAGTTGGAATATAACACACATTCTTTGGTCATGGTTCTATTCGAGACTTGTGGCTTTGTTTTTATTGTACGCCTTGTTTGTACTTTTACTACAGGCATACAAGAATTTTGGACAGAGGGTGAACAACCAAAGAAAAAAGCTTGAGGAACATAAGAAAGGGTTACCAAGCCCTATACCTAGTCCTTCACATGATGCACCCAGCCCAGGGAATACACCGCCTCATATTGCACAACAGTATGACAATACTGATACTGTTGATATGGAATTATCAGACGATGAAGGTAAAACTGTCTTTCAGTTTTAGTAAGAAAACAAAAATAGCCAGGTCGCACAGTTGTTTTGTGATGCTTTTTAATTAGTCGGATGCAATAGTTGAGCACATATCTCTGAAAACTAAAATAGAATCCTTTTCACTCCCGCATATTGCGGTAGGACTTTTTTTGTAATATTTGTATTTGGTATGTTTTCCTTCATACCGCTAATTTGAGATATTTTCCAACAGTTACGGGCGGGCGGCGGCGTGATAGCACAACGACCACTAAGTCGTATCCGCTGCCTATCCCCAGCGTCACTAAAATAGAAATGAAAGACAGTAAGCTATCTTGTCTTCACTTCACTTGTTGTTTCCTGAAGAAAAACAAAAAACAAAAAAAAATAAACAGTGGTGCCATAAAGCCATTACAAATATTCAGTATTTCAACCACAGTTTGGTAAGCATCAAGGTTCCCACATGACCTGGAAAATGAGAGTAAACCTGGAAATGGTCACTATAGTGTCTGTGGGTTGGTACGTTTTTAATTAAAAACTTGTGATAACTTACGTATACATTTTATGCTTCTTTTGTATCAAGTTAAAAAAAGTCTTTTTGTCCTCCTTTTCCAGTAAAATGTATCAAGCTTAGTGTAATTTGGGGGCACATTGAAAGCAATTTTTGAAATACAGCTGAATTATTTTGTTTTTGACAAACCTGAAAAAATCCTGAAATGTTAACTGTCTGGAAAAGTGGGAACCTTGACGTGTGTAGCTCAATAAATATTGTTGAAAAATAGCTTTATGACGCCACGAAAAAGCGAAACAGGGGACATAAACAAGTATAAATTGATCGTGTGGAAGAGTAAAATTTAGTATTCTTTGCATATTTCTGCCGAATATCTTTATGAAACTTCACATAAATAGATTAGAAAAATAACTAGATACCTGTAATGTCTTGTCCATGTTTTCATTTCTTTGCTCTTAAAATTATTCATGGTCGTTTGTTTATCATACTTTTCTTCATTCATTAAAAATTTTCATTACTACACGTGAAACAACTTTCGTGGTCACTGGTCAGATATCCAGCCCAAAATTATTCTTTTTACATAAAGCAAATTGTTTTCCTCGTGAAAATGACCACATTTATGTGCAGAACATAACTTCTAAATCATATTTCTTTACGTGGTGCTGGCTAATCATAAGCTAGACATAAGCTAATCTACAAGTTATCAAAAGATCTTCTGCACCAGTTTTTCAGTACATATATTTTCATTGGTTCAGTTTGCGCAACAAAAAGCAAACAGATCAACTGACAGAGCCTTTAATATATTTCAGATCAGTTTGTATAGGGAAACTTTTTCACACATAATATTTTATCAACAAGCCTAGGACCAGGAATGCTTCCTTTCGAACAATTGAGTTGAATGTAAAATTGATTTTGCTCCTTTTTGGCGCCGATTTTGTTGTCATTTTGTTCTTTTTGTTCAATCATTCAAAATTAACATTGAAAATCTGAATAATTTTTGCATGCTTCGGAGTGACAGGCTTCAAACGCAGCGAAAGTAAAAACGAACGAATACATTCTGATATATTTTCCTTTCAGATAAAAAAGGGAAGCCAAGGCGCTCAAGTAAGTATTCATTTTATGAAGAAAATAGTAAAAAATGCTGCATTTAGGGGAGTGTACACATAACAAGTTTTGATCCATTTTATTTTTGACAGTCCACTCCAGGAACCGTGTTTTTGCCAGTATTTAGCCAGCAGTAGTAAACCCACTTCTTGATAAATTTTATAAATTTTGTTTTGTTTTGATAAATTTTGTTCTGTTTTGATAAAGGCAAAGAACACGGACTTCCAGAATTGGCAGCAGGAGCAAAAGGTTCATTTATGAAAGCATTTAGCTCAGTGGCAGGCAAGAGTGGTTTGCCAGCCCTTGATGGTGGGGACAACACACCAACAAAAGACGAAGGGAGTGTTACTCCAACGATGGACGAAAATGAAGGTTCCAATCCAATGGATTTTCTAACGCAGTTGATATCACAAAGCCAAAAGGAACAGAAAAGCAACTCGAACTTCTTTGCCAGTCTCTCAGGCCTTGCAGGTAACTTAAAGGGAAAATATGGAACTGATGAAAAAGAAGAAGACAAGGGCCCAAGTAGTTGGGCAGCATGGAAAGCCAAAAAAGAAGTGACAAGTACACCGCCACCGGATTCAACACCGCCACCGCCACCGCCGCCACCACCTCCACCTGGACCATCGCCACCTCATGTGGGTACACGCACAGGAAGAGCACCAACCAGTCCTCTTCCAAGGACTGCCGGATCTCAAAAGAGTACATCTCAAGGACCCCCGCCCCAGCACCATGGACAGTCAGTATCGTCTCATGGGGTCCCGCGACCCCCGTCTCAGCCAGCACCCCCATCTCAAAGCATATCACCCCCCTTACAGCATCCCCAGTCAACCCCACCATTGCCCCGACCTCCACTCCCACCCCACCATGGTCAACAGGGCATACTTCCTCCACAGTTTCAACCAGGACAAGCGCCACCCGGACCGCCACAATCTCCGGCTGGACCACCTCCACCAACAGCGCAGCAAACTCCACCAGGACAACCGATACAGCTGCTGCACCAGCCTCCGCCATCTGGTGCCAATACACCTGAAACACCCACAAGCTTACGACCCGGTTTGCTGCCGGGTCAGATGCCTACATTGAATCAGCCGTATCGCTTTCCGCCGCCAGGTCCACCAGGACAGATGGCGAGGATGCCTGCAGATCCATCAGGCGCTCCTGCACATAGTATGTCACAGGCGAGTGTTCCGCCATCTCCAGTGAGTATGGCTTCACCCCAACAGCACAGCATTCCGCCAATGTTTACACCACCCCCATCCAGTATGAGACCCCCACAACCAGGAATGCAACCCCCGTCTCCACAGCATGGCATGCCGCCCAGAGGCCCTGCACCGCCTGGTTTACCACCACCACCCCAACCGCCTCCAGGAATGATGGGAGAATCCAGAATACCTCAACATATGGGATTACCTCCACCAGGAATGCCACCACCGGATCATGGCATACCACCACCGGGAATGCCGCCTCCACAGGGAGGGATGCGACCTATGCCTGGAATGGAATTCAGTCCTGCTCGTGGCCCCCCTCCAATGCATGGAATGTCTTTCCAAGGACGAGGACCTCCTCAACAGCATTGCCCCCCTCCTCCTCCGCCAAATTCAGGCCACGATCAACAATTCCCACAAGGACATCCATGGGGAAGACCTCAGGGACCATATCATGGATCCCCTGCCATGGGCCTTCCAGTGCCCTCTTCAGATGTGGCAGGACAACCCACGTCTCCTCAACAGGGCTCATCACCCACCAGTCCCTTTGAAGCAAGTGGACCAAGGTTAGGTGGACCAATGAATCAGGGACTGTCTGGTGGAATGTCACACAGTGATGTTGAAACCAACGGTCAGTCCAGGGCAGGCAGTAGTAGTAGTGCGTCAGATAAACCAGTTCGAAGAACGACATCAGAATCCGCCGGTCTTTTGGATGCCACGGAGGAATTTATTGCGAACTTAAAACGTAAAACCACAGTATCTTCTTGTGCATCATCTTCATCAAACTCAGATGCGATGGATGTGCTTAACCAGTTACTGTTTGCTCACACTAGCAGTCTGTCATCTACAACATCCAAGGGTTTTTCTGGAGACGAATCGCCTCCTGCAAGTTCGCATCAAACCAAAGAAACAGAACTCAGGCAGGACATGGGTGGCATGAACCCTCCTGTTATTGTGAGCGATGATAGTCGGTCACCTAGTGAACCTCCAAACAATGATGATCATCAAAGGAGTAATTCCAAAGGAAAAGACAATCGCACACTGGAGGACCACCCTCCCAGGCCTCCGCCTCCCAGGAGAATAGACCCAGGTGATGACGTGTTTGACCGGCCTCCACCAGATATGCACGGTACCAAGCGCTCGTCGGACCACAGCAGTCGAAGGCGGGATGATAGCAGCAGGTATGATCGGTATGAGCGGGACCGCAGGGACTATTATGATAGGTATGATGAGCGGTATGATGATCGCTATGACACACGGTATGATGACCGATACGACCGGGACCGCTATCACGAGCAGTATGGGGGACACCCACCTCCACCAAAACGCCTGCCTTTGCCCCCACCTCCTCCCCCACGACCGCGGTACTAGAGAACTGTACTACACTGCTCACTACTTGACTGCCCTATAACCTGTGTTTTCCCGGTTCAGCTAGTGCCAAAGGGTTAAGGTTGCTGTACCCACTTGTGACGTGTTGTGACGTAAAACATCTCGTCAAAACACAGAGTTATGCTTCATTGACCACCAGCTGTATTGTTAACCTCTTTAACCAAATTGAACTGTGGT